>VXAX01000688.1:144278-374559 GCA_013399835.1 Leptocoma aspasia | reverse complement strand
GCTGGAGGGGCCGTGCCGAGCCGAGCCGATGCGGCGGGGCGGGCTGGACTAGGCCAGACTGAGGGACTAGGCCAGACTGAGGGACTAGGCCTGGCTGAGGGGCTAGGCCAGGCTGAGGGGCTAGGCCAGGCTGAGGGGCTGGGCCACACCGACGGGCTGAGCGAGGAGCCCGTGCCTGCGGGGAGCGGGTCAGAGGGAGCAGGGTCAGAGTTAGCGGTGGTTGCACCTTCAGCTCCGCGGGGCGGAGTTACGGCGGTCACACGGGCTTGAGCGAGTTAAGTACAAGTTAACAAACCAAAGAACCTGCCCTGCGCCAGGCAGCGATGCAACTGGTGGGTTTCAGTTTGAGACAAGCTGGTTGGGCTGCCTGCCACTGATTTGAAATGTTGCAGAGAATGGGAAAGAAGAGTCGGTGGAATCGGAAGTACTGCGAGTATTGTCCACGCATGGAAAGATAAAATGTGGTTTAGGAAAAGAAAGACAGTTTGTTAGCGTGACGTCAGCAGCAGGAGTGGAATAAAATGAACGGCTAAAATTTTGTGTCTAATTAGATCCTGCAGATGCAATGAATGTAGAGATTAAAGGCTAAACCACATGTGGTTGGAAAGGAGATCCCCCCACTGCTGTTCCTTTTTGGGAAGGGATTTCAGCATCTGAGTCAACTGCTGAATGCTTAGAACCACGTACTTCGATTTTCCGAGGAACTGAACTCTAGTGCGACTTGACAAGTTAATTAAACAGGTGGTGTTGCCATATAAAGTTTAAGAATGGTCTTATGACAAACCCTGCCTCAGCTATTAAATGCAAGCTGTGGATGAGTGGGAGCCAGCTGCTTCCCACACCTTGGTTCAGTCCCTGGCTGAGCCCAAAGCAGCTGTGTAACCTTTGCCATGCGGGGTCCCTGCTGACACAGAGGGGACATGGCAGGGACAGGGTGCTGCTGCTGTGGCCTGGCCTGGCTTGCCTGGCTGGGTGGTTCCACGTGGCAGGAGGGTCTTGATACCACAACAGCTTCCGACCACAGACACTGGTGGGGGTGGAGGGGGACTGGCAGGACACAGGTGGCACAATCTGAACTGCACTGGTGGGGGAGGGGTTGATTGCTTGTGTGGTTTTCAGGTTTTCTAAAGAAAATCGAGCTGTAGTGACCATGTATGTGCACGTGGTTAGAACGGGCTACCAGGGCATCTCCGGTTCCAGGAGCTCTCCAGTGAGATAGAAAAATACTGGGGAGTTCAGGGCAGGCCACAAAAATGCTCCAGTTTTGGAAAACAAGCCCTGAATAAGTTCAGCTTATTCAGGCACATTCAAGAGAAGTGACTCAGGCACTCTGGGAATCCATGCCTGTGGGAAGTTATCCCACAGCTGGATCCTGTCAGCCTTTCCAAAGTGCACAGTGAGATCCAGTAACTGAGGCAGAGCAACACAAATTCTGTTAAATGTGACCTGATTTCCCAGCAGTGGTGGAGGGTAATTTCGGGAGGAGTTAGGGAAGAGGGGAAGGCCTGTTAGTGTTGGGAGCTCCTCAGCTGAAGGATCTCCATGCTGAAGAGCAGACTCCTGGGCAGTCTCAGGGGCCAGGCCAGTTTGTGCAAGCAATAGGGCAGAAACAATCAAATTTTAACATCTGGAGCAAAACCAGCAAAATGCGTCTTCTGGAATGTAAATGCTCCATCAGAAAAGCTCTGTCTGGAGTTCCTAAGGCAGCAGTGCAGCCTGTAGAAATGCTGCCACTCACCTGCACAGAGTTGTGCTGGTGGCTGCAGCTGAGCAGTGCAGAACACTCCTCTCTCTTGGGGCACTGGCAGTGCTGCTCACACAGAGCCCCTCAGGTCAGCATGGGGCACACAGAGCTCGTGCAGGTACAGAAGGACTGAACCAAACACTTCAAATTGCTCCTTTCCACTGCAAACGGCAACTGGCATAGCTGGGGCAAGTGCAGCTTGTGGGATTCTCCAGAGGCAGTGTGGAGAGAGGTGGGAGGCAGCAGGGAATGCTCCCTGTGCTGGGAGTTCTCAGCTCTGAGGTGGTCCAGAGGGATCCTCACTCAGAGGTGGATGCCAGTTCACAGAGGTTCACTTACACTCAGACAAGCAAAGCAGCTGCTCCTGTGAATAAATAATTTACCCAAATGTGCATTAAATAACTTGCTGATGTGTGCAGTGATGTAACCTGGGAGGAGAGGGAATGACATAGGGCACCTCTGGGCTAATGGACATTTTATTGGAATTAAGAGTGTTCTTCTGAACCAAATTTTAGTGATTTAATTCAAAAGCTAATTACTGAGTCTGTGTAATATGTCTTTAAATAAAAATATTTTTTTTGTAGCTGAGAATTCTTGGTGCTCTGGCAGCCTCTTCAAGCAGCTCCCTTGATAACCAAGGGCACTGGAGGGAGGGCTGGTCGCAGAGGAACTGAGGAACAGAAGTACATGAACAGAAACAGGACATGTGCCAAGGGCTGAACATCTTGCAGATTCACATGTTCATCTCTCATGTGAATGAATGTGTAATAAATTGATACAAAGTGTTGGAGGAACTATGGCAGATGTCAGTGATAAATGTCTGAAAAATCTTGCAGACAAATGAAAGAAGGAGGTGTGTATATTTGGGATATTGGAAGTCTGGAAAGCTGTTTTCCCAGAGGATAAGTCTTTTACTGTTTTGGAATGCGTGCGGAGGCTTGGTGTTGCAATGTGACCAAATGGCATAACTTGGGCCTGGCAGGTGAGAGCCTTGTCCAGGTGTTTGAGGTCAGGAGCCTCGTGTCCTTTTCCCACCTGTGCTGACTGTGAACTCCCTGCTGGGAGACCTGGGGCAAATCCTGCTTTGTGGGCTGCAGGTGAAAATCAGGCAATAAACCCTGCTTGTGTCATTAACAGCTTATTCAGTCTCAGCTTTGCCACTCAACCGGGCTGTTGCTCTGGGCACAGCCCTTCGTGCTGGCTCTGAACAGACCTGTTTGAGGGTTGAGGCAATTGCTTCTGTCAAAGACATTTCTGCAGCAGAAAAAAGATTCATGTGTTGATAATTCTTACAGAATAATCCTCCTTGCAGTTTCTTCTGCAAGGAATAGATGGAGATGCAGGTAAAGAAAGATGAAATGTTCTGGAATCTGATCAGACCAGGAGCAGTTAAAAACTCTTCAACTTCTGTCTGATTGCCTGTAACACATGAGGCTTCTGTGCCTTCTCTGACCCTATCCCATGGACAAGGGGGATAGGTATATAGTATTCCTTGTACTTGCTACACTGTAAACGTGAAGAAGGAATTTGCTAATGAAGAAAAAGTAGATATAAATAAGAAGAATGGAAGAATTAAGCAAAGGAAAAAAATGTTGAATTTCTGTTGTGTAAACATTTGAACAGTGACAGCCCAGAAACCGATTTGAAACTGACATATCAGGAGTGGTTCCTGTTGGTGTCTTGCTCTGGTGCTGCTGTTCCTGCAGGCTGTATCTGCCCCTGCTTGTCATGGTAGCAAGTGACATAAAAAAATGCATCAAAGCCTCTTTTTCTTGTCATAATATAACAGCCAAATTCTCTGCCCGGTGCTTCAGTCCGTCTCTGAGTCTGTTTGGGAGAGCAAAGCTGCAGGTGTGTCTGCACAAGTGAGCTCTGGCTCCTGTGCAGTTGCTGGGCTGGGCATTGCTGTGATCCTTGTCCCATGTTACTGAGCCAGGGCAGGAGAGACTCCAGCTCTACATGGATTTAATGAATTTAAATAATTTCCTCTTTATTACATCTCCAGCTCTGCCAAGGGAATGGTCACATTTCATGTTAAGTCTAAATGTGTGGCTGCTGTCATTTTAGACTCTTTTGATTAATATAACACTGGTTTTTTTTGCTCATTCCACGGCTCGTGATACCCACACAATGTGATTTATTCTTGGCTGTTGCTCCTCTTGCCTTCAAAAGCACGGTACCTAACTAGGGGTTACCCTTACAGCTCTGCACACAGCTGTGGTTCACTTACTCATTTCAGTGATTAATTTGCTCTTGCATTTTTCTACACTTACTATTCTGTGCTGAATAGCATGCAGGTCTGATTCAAAAGAGACTTTCTGATCATTTTTGATTTTACACCAATTCACTGAGCCTTTTTTGGGATACATGTTCATGAAAGAAAAAATCTCTTTTTCAAAACAGCCAGGACACTGTCTGCCCACTGCTGATCTTTGTAATGTCAAACTCTGCCTGAATCTCCTCAAGGAATAAGCTGTTTTGTCAGGAAGAGAGTTGGCTGGAATGTAGCAGTGCTGTGAGGAATGTTTGAACACATGAGCGAGCACAGAGGAGGGACTCAGCCCTGCTTGGGAGGCGCTGGCTCTATCAAACTGCTCCATATGGGTTTCTTGGGTTATACAATTGCCTGTATGGTTTTGGAAAATATTCCTTGGGGGCTTGAATCTCCCAGTGTTAGAAGCTGAAAGGAAATGAGTTTGGCTGTTTGAGAAGGGCAGTGCGGTACAGGCTCAAGCTGCAATTTCAGCTGGAGTGGGGCAGGTTTTTGTTACCTGTGCAGCTGAGGGTGTCGTTCTCCGGCGCTGGTTGTGAGCAGTGGTGGCCACTGGGCCATTGCAGGCGTGGAGTGGAGCTTTCCTGGAGGCGCTGTGCCCGTTGATAAATTGTGTGGGTCAGGGTGCTGGTTCCCTGCTTGGTTCATCACATTAGTAAGGTGTCCTGAGTCTTTGGTGACCCAAATGGAATCACAGAATCCTCTGAGCTGGAACTGACCCCCCAGGATCACCCATTGCAGCCCCTGTCGCTGCCCAGCCCCCCAACAATGCCACCCTGTCCATCCCTGGCAGCGCTGTCCAAACGCTCCTGGAGCTCTGGCAGCCTCGGGGCCGTGCCCATTCCCTGGGGAGCCTGGGCAGTGCCAGCACCCTCTGGGGGAAGAACCTTTCCCTGATCTCCAGCCTGAGCCTGCCCTGGCCCAGCTCCAGCCCTTCCCTGGCTCCTGTCCCTGTCCCAGGGAGCAGAGATCAGAGCTGCCCCTCCACTGCCCCCTGGGAGGAGCTGCAGATTTCTCTGAGGTGTCCCCTCATTGCACCTCATGATCTTAACATTACAGTAAAGATGCTTAGCAAGAAATAAAGAAGTTGGCAAGTATATGAGATGGGTTCAAGGAAGAATGTGATGTCTGTCTTCCAGCCTGCATTAGCCAGGTGCCTGCTGGGGGCCGTGGGGAAGAGGTGTTGAGTTGCCAGGTGTACAAGTGCTCACAAGGCCTGTTTGCTTCCTTGCAGCTCCTGGTGGCAGCGGGATCCCCCAGACATCACCCAGCAGCTGACACCTTCACAGTCCTCCCTCGGGGTGAGTTTACCACTTGGGCTGAGTTTGCCAGGTCTGTTCAGAGGCTTCTGACACACATCGGGTGGGATGGGGGCAGTGCAGCTTCAGGAACTTCGCCCCCATTCCATTCTGTCTTGTAGGAGCTTGGAAAAGGATCATTTGCAGCTTCTGCTCCCAGCTGCATGTTGAGGGACACCTGAGTGGGATGCCTTGTTTCAGGACGGGGGAGGAGGGAGCTGCACAGGAGCTACTGTGACTCTTCAGAGCCTACACTGAGCAGCTGTGCTCTCCTGGCATAGCTGTAGGTAAAGCTTCAAGGGCAAGGAACAGCCCTATTCTGACAATGTGATGCTGAGATTATTAAAGTGCATTTCTGTTCTGAGGATCGGTGTGGGGTTTGTGTCTCAGTAAGAACTTTTTTAGTTTGCAGGATTGTTTATTAGTTTGTGTAGGTGGGTGAAAGGGAACGGGGCAATAAACCGTGTGTCTGCTGTATGAACTTGTAGCCAGTCCTGTTCCACCACAGCAGCTTGTGTGACCACTCTTGGATGCAGACCAAATAGTCAGTATTTTATGGTACACCTGTGTATTAAGGAATATATTCAAGGAGATTCCATTTTGATTTTTGAACTTCATTGATTATATTCACTTATTTTTGTAAAGTTTGATTTAACTACATCATATGTTGAAAAGTTACCCAGCAATTCTTTACAGATTGTGTAAAAGTTTATCTTAAAAATTTTATCTTAAAAAGTTGTACTGGGTTAACTTTCATCTTACTCAGTATCCTTTCTTCTCTTGGAATGGGAGAACTGTGAGTTTTCCCATCTTTCTCTATAGTCCTGCTGCCTGCTGAGGTATTTACCAAGGAGGGCTTGCACAGTGCAGGGCAGTATAAAATATCTGTGCAGGAGCAGTCACCAGTTAGAGTCTGTCATCTGCTTTCCCGTTTTCAAGTGGAGACAAGGCTGATGTTGGGTTTTCCTGGTGTCCCTGTGTGTGTGAAATGCAGCTGCAGCCTCGTTAGAGGGCACTCTGGAATCACCCAGGGAGCTGAGCGGCCATATTCCCCACCCGCTCTCCAGAGGAATCCTGCTGCTAATGTCCTTTGCCCCCAGAGCAGAAAGTGGGAATCTGGAGCTGGATTACCCTGGATACTGGCGATCCAAGGCAAGACTGCCTGTGCTGTGGGCTGATTTCATGCTTGTGCTCTATATGGAATACAGTAATAATTTATTAGAGAATTCACTGCAGTTTTCCAAATGTGAATTAATGAACTTGCTTTTCTCATGGCCTTTACCCCATAAACTGCCCTGATCCTAAATATATATCCATTTTGGATATTTTTTTTGGTTGTTATTGTCTTTAAAATAGTAAATCCTTGATAAAAATATAAGGTGCTTCAGAAACTCTTGGGTTTTAGTACGAGCCTTTTCACCAGTTCTATCTGTGCCTTTGACAAACATTTATTGTGCCTCCTTTCACTTTCCTTATGTCAAAAAGAGGATAATGATGTTTACCTTGGGGGAATTAATCGATGTATATAAATGTGCTTTGAAATCTGAAGTGATTGAGAATTTTTTGAAAATATAATTAAAATATTGAACATAACAGGAGTCAGAGAAGTCAAATTTAAGACCACAATTATTGTTGAACTGTTTTCGTGGTGCTTCTGTTCTGACAAGATTATAGAGCCAGATCATGTGCATTACTTTTGATTTCCTGATATTTTTAGTTTTTTGTCCAAGGAACAGCATTCTTTATATGCAGGAGTCAGATTGTCTGTAAACACAAACATAATCTCACCTTTGTCCAAACATACCTTGTTTTGCTTTTACAAAACCAAACCAAACCGGTGGGACCCAGAAGCTTTCTGAGCAGTTAGCACTGACTCATCCCTATCCTGGGGAAGCTCGGCAGAACCCAGGCGGAGGAAGCTGGAGCCATCCCTGCAGGGCACAAACCTCAGCTCTAAGGCATGGCTCCACTCAGCCTCTGAATTCCCGCTGCTGTGGGAGCGGTGCAGGTGGGGGCTGGATTCTGTCACTGCTCCATGGGGTGCTCCTGTGCCTCTCCAGCATGGGAGAGGAGGCATGGGGATGATGTGACAAGTCAAAGGGCAGGGACAGCTGTGAACAGAGCCAGCTGTCCGTCTGACTGACCAGCTCCTTCCAGACTGCCATGTGTGTCCCGCCAGGATGCTGTACTCCAAGGGGCGGCCTTATTGTCCATAGGGTAAGGACAATAAACATGGACCACAGGAGTGTTTATCAAAGCAGATTCTGTGCTTCAGCCAGGAGACAGCACTTTCTTTGGAGTCCTGAATCACTGTTCAGGGCTTCGATGAACTCTTGGCCACAAGACTTCATTCTCCACAATCAAAGCAGAATAGTAAGAAAAAGTCCTGGTCAGGCCTTCCCTCTCCTAGTTTTTAATCTCCTCTTGCACTTTCCTTTTCTGTACCCCCAGAACTTTCCATCCCCTTGATAGCTTTTTGGCAAAGAGGGATTTGGCCTGGATAGAAGAAAACGGAGCCATTCCTGCTCAGGGGTTCTCCAGCATCCCTCTGTGGAAGAGCACAGGAGGAGGCAGGAGGAGCCAAGCTGAGCCATCTGGGTGGCTGCAGGTGTGTGGGAAGCAGCAGCTGGGGAGATCCTCCAGCCTGTGAGGCAGCTGATGGCACAGGGTGAAAGCCCCTGCAGCAGGTCTGGGCTGGGCATCCTGGCAGAGCAGCCCTGGGAAAAAGGCAGGCACTCTGCACTTCCCAGGTCCCACTGCTGTCCTGGAGGGTGGCACAGCTGCTCTGGGCAAAGGGAGTAGGTGGGGGACAGAGCAGCCCAGACCTGATCAGGGCTGATACGTGCCCCCTGGATTCTTTCAGGGAGTTGGGAATACAGCAGCAGACGAAGCAGGCTGGGATGGCTTCCCAGTGACTGCATCAGCTGGAATTTCTGAGGAACCTTTTATTTGTCTGGCTGGCAGATGGATTTTAAGGTGGAATGGAATACACAGGGACTCCTCTGGCAGAGATAAAAAGAGTTGCTGAGCTTAAAGCACCTCTCATCTTTTGATGAGATTGTGGTTTTTAATGGGTTTGAAGAGTGTTTCTTGTACTCTTGTGGTTTCTCTAAGTGACTTCAGGACTGACACTGTGAATGGCAGAGGCTTCAGCCAAAATCTTCACCCCTTTAGTGTTATCCTCCATCCCGTATCCAAATCCCTCTCATGTTTTACCACAGTTTGGATGTTCTAAAAAATCATGGTAATCCAGGAGCCAGGGACATTACATAACATACTTAAGAGGAGCTCTACCTTGCTTGTAGGAAACACTTTCTGCCAGTTTTGAGTAACATCTCCTAGAAACGTTCTCACAGGACATTTCTGTGGAACAGAAAGTTTCATTTTATGGTGATGGTGTTTTGGTGTTTGTCATTGTTTGAAAGACCAGCTGTGTTCTATGGTGACATGTTTGTCTGAGTTGGCCAATTGCCATCCCCACAGCACAGTGTGTTAAAGGGAATCGTTAGATGCTTTAGCTCTGAAATCAGCTCCACGTGCAAGTTAGATTTTTATTAACAAACATGGTTGCAGTACTTAATCTCATCTATAGTCACAGTTCAGTGTTGTACTCAAGTTCTGCCAAACCCTGATTTTTGCCCAGCAGCAGAGGGGGCTCTGGAGGCCCAGTGCTGGTTCTGGGCAGTGTTCTGCTGTGACTGGGGTTTCTGGAGCCCCTCCCTGCTGTTCACCTGCCCCAGAGCGATGCTCTGACTGGGCAGGTTCTTGTGCTGGGCTCAGAAGCCACTGTGGGACAATTTGTGTGTGATAGGGGAAGGCAGCAATAGTGCAGAGTGTCTCCTGCTCAAAAAAGAGTGAAAAAGCCCCTGCTAATAGAGGTTAAGGGAACAAATACAACTGTAAAAGCACACGAGAGGAGCATAATGGGGAAAGCTTAAATTTTGGGCAGTTTTCTGCCTAATGTAATGATGTAATGGAACAAGAACCACTTTTTCCTTTCTTTTTTTTTTCTCTTGTTTCTGTAGGAGCCCAATGGTGCTGTCTGGCTGACTTGTCAGAGGTTTAAGCACCAAAAAGTAACAATTTTTAAGTAAAGCAAATGCAAAACTTTAGGTACATGCTTAAAACTCAACAGAAAATGAACAAATAAAAAAGAACAAAAATTGAGAAAGTCTTTTGTGTACAATGTCCAGAGCAAATTTAAAATACTCTTGTCCCATGCCTAAACAAATGGTTGTTTCAGCCAAAGAAAAATTTTACCTCATTATTTATTACACTAATCTGGATATAAGGCCTCTGAACAGGATTGTGAGTTTATTAGAGCAGCTTTCTTTCTCCTTTCAGATTTAATCCACATGTTGTTGTATCAACAGAGCCTTTGCTCAGTTATGAGTTATCCTTTTTTAATAACAATTTTAAAAAAGTGAAAACACATGTTTTTTAACAGCCTTATTACAAAGAAACCTAGGATGACATAGGGAGAATTGATCATCAAGTGGTGACACTGATTTGTAACTTCAAAGTGGTAAAAGGGTGAAAAATGGCCCTTTCCCCTCTGCCTGGGGCAGTGACTGTGGCAAGCCTGGTAGGGACAGGAAGAGGCAGCATTATCTTTGGCCAGGATTTCTGAGGTTTTTTCCCCCAGCTTGTGCAGTGATGCTAAACATGCTCTTTTTAGTTAACTCTATTTTCCTTCCTTTTTTTTTTTTGAAGGGGAACTTACCTAGAGGTATATGTAATTCACATTTCCTTCCTGTCTTCCTCCCCTGTAGAAAAGAAGTTCTTTCTTGGACCCCTCCTGTTTTCTAAATAGAGAGGAATTACTCTCATGAAAATCATGAGTTTGGTATTATTCCTATACTTGGTTTTGTGAGAAAACTTTTTTTTTGAGTATAAATGCTTGCTTGATACCTGCATAAGGGTTCAGAAGTGCATGTGAGAGCTGTTCAGTGAAGCAGCTCACTACATCACATGATGATAACCTTTGCTTGGCCCTGTCACCCCATTGAGTCCTGCAGCATCAGAAATTAGTGCTGAAGCACCTCAGCACCTCCTGAACTGGGAGCTTGGGACCTGAATGTGGCCAAAGGCAGAGCAGTTCCAGTATTGATGTTTTTGGTGCCAGTCTGGTTTCTTCCAGCTAATGCTGGACTCCTGGCAGTCATCACAGTCCCCTTTAATTCTCTTGCAGATGTCAGCACAGCAGCTCCTGCCTCAAGTGTCAATAGAATCATTTGCAGTGGTGTGATTTTAAAAGAAGCTGTTAATAACGTGTCTTAAAATAGAAGGAATTGGTCTGGCATTTAAAAAATGTGCCATGAGCCTATTCTACTCCTCAGAAGTACAGAAGAGAGTAAAAAAAGGTCCACCTTTAAGTCTTAAATAGTGAAGGGGAAAAGAAGGTTGTGTCCTTGTTGCCAGAAGCAGATGCAGGGATAGCCTGGCAGGGATATTGGAGCTCTGGGGAAGGAGAGGTCCTGCTCTATCAGACAAATTCCTTGGTCCATCTTGAATGACAGAATTTCAGGCTGGTTTAGGTTAGAAGTGACCTTAAAGCCCGTTCAGTCCCACCCCCTGCCATGGGAAGGAACAACTTCCACTGTCCCAGGCTGCTCCAAGCCCCGTCCAACCTGGTCTTGGACACTTGCAGGGATCCAGGCGCATCCACAGCTTTTCTGGGCACCTTTTTAGGCCCTGGAAGGGACTCTGAGGTCTCCAAGGAGCCTTCTTTTCTCCAGGTGAACACCCCCAGCTCTCCCAGCCTGGCTCCAGAGCAGAGGGGCTGCACCCTTGGAGCAGCTCCGTGACCTCCTTTGGACTGGCTCCAGCAGCTCCATGTCTTTTCAGTGCTGAGGCCTCCAAAGCTGGGCAGAGCAGAGGGGGAGAAAAGAAGACAGAATCCTCAACAGCTTGTGCAGACCTTCAGAACTGTCAGCACCTTTTGGTGGGAGTCAGACTGGCCTGGCTTTGTCAGTGAGCATGCAGGCAGAGCCAGGCAGAGCCAGGCAGTGCCAGGCAGTGCTGGCAGAGCCAGGCATGCCAGGCAGTGCAGGCAGAGCCAGGGCATGCTGGCAGTGCCAGGCAGTGCAGGCAGAGCCAGGCAGTGCAGGCAGAGCCAGGCAGAGCCAGGCAGAGCCAGGCAGTACTGGCAGAGCCAGGCAGTGCTGGCAGAGCTGTGCCAAAGCAGCAAGCTGTTCCTGTATGAGGCAGCTGAGAGACAATCGACCCCCTGGCTGTGAGTGTTCCTTGCACAAGAAGGAAGACACCTCCTTTGAGTGTGGCTGTGGAATGCAGACTGGAGGTTGGGTTTGTTTTCATGCACGCTGGGCTTATGTCACTGCTGCCTTTTTCTCACAGGCTGAGTATACCTCTCCAATGTAAGATGAAATAAAACACAGATCTTGGGAGGACTGTACTTTCCAAGCTTTCTGAGAGTCTCCTGTACTCAAGTTTGCCTTCTAGCATCTGAAGTTCTCCATCCCTTGGTCCTGCTGGGTGCTCAGATTAGGTTTGTTTCCTTTGCAGTGTATCCCTGTTCCTGATGGCTGCTGGCCCTATTGCTTCTCAGAGCAGCTTAGAGTGGAATAGTTTCCGGAGCAGTGGTAAATTGAGAGATCTGGCTTGCAAGAAGAATTTCTTTATATAGGTGGATTGTGCAGGGCACTGTACTATGTTGTGCTTTCATCTACAATATCTTTGGGCAATCTCACCCCACTTTGAAGGTGGCCATTCTTTGAGCAGCTGATCAGATTGGAAAACTCCAGAGGTCCCTCCCAAACTAACTGACTCTGATTCTCTTTTCTTGTAGAGTTCTGGCAAAGATACTTCTTTTGGCTTCATTTCCATCTCCCTTCCTTTATGCTCAACAGCTTTCATCATGTTCCCATCATAAGCAGTTCTTTAAACTGAAGTGATGTGTAAACATCAGGACCAGTTTCTAAACTGTAACATGAGTTTCCTTCCCTCATAGTTTAGACTTTTTTTATGCTGCCATATTCAGATTATATGAAAAATCAATTTTCCTTTATTACTATGTATTAAGAGCTAACAACTTTTTTTTGTCCTCAGAGAGAAACATTTTACCATGAGGCAATAAAAAGAATAATTCTCTAAAAGGTAATGGGTTGTGTTTTCAAATCAGTTTTGGTCTTGTGCACTCTTTGTTGGAAAGCTGCAGAAGAAGGAAAGACAGAAAGAAAACAGCCTTGTAATTTGGGATCTATAAGATTATATTGTTACTGCCTTTTTAGTGAGTGTTGCATTTTTGCATTAAAAAGTGGAGTTGAGGGAAAGATACTGTTTTTATGGACATTGGTAACTATTATCCAAACACTTTAGCTCATACTTAGCTTCATGCTGTACAGCATTTTGCTTAAAACTTAACCAGTTGTTTAGGTTGCTTTGATTGGTAATGGACCTAATAATGAGTGTTACTGCTGCAGGAGCTGTGTGCTCGGCAAGGGATTGCTGGCAGTTCGCTGGCTCGCCTGGATTTAGTTTTATTCTGGGGGCAGGACAGGATGGCAGGGCAATTAAATGGAGTTCCATATACCAAAAGTATAATTTATCACATGTGTCCTCCAAACTGAAGCTGCCTGATCTCAGAGTTGCTGCCCGCTGTGTGCTCAGACCTTAACCTCTGTGTTTAGATTGCCAATGTGGTGCCAATTAGTGGGACTGGGATGCGGACACTGAGGAATATAACTCACTTCACATGGGCTGCCAAACAACTAGCAGATGTTGAGCTAATGGGTCTTGGCTACTACCAGCCTGACTTGGATTTCAACTCAGAGGTGAAGAAGTTTATTTCTCTCACATTACCAATTCCCTTGTCCCGAGAATCGGGAATTCCATCAGCCTACTCTGGGAGATCATGTAAAACATTTCCCCTCTCCCTCAAACCTGTTCTCAGGGTGTCTTGTACGTTGCTTTATTTTGATGTTAACTTGCCACCTTTGGTATGTGTTGTCCTACAGGGTAGGCTTGATGATCCATGGAGAATGAGGGTGTGAGCTCAAACATGCAGCTGGAATCCTGAACAGGAGAGCTCTGTGTTGGTGTGGGGTGGGTCAGGCACTGTCCCTGCAGCCTGCTCAGAGCTGTGAGGGAAAGCCTGTCCTGGGGTTCCTGTAACTCCTTTGAGTAACAGAGGCTGTAGGAAATGATGGGATCTGGCTTGCTGGGATCTTGCCTTTCTCTCTTCCCATGATTGGATACTGTACACTTAAACCCTGGAAAATGTGTAACTGCAGACTCCAAGTTTTCCTTCTGGTGCTGAGTCAGTGCTGGAGAATGGCCTGGCAGGTTCTGTGGCTTCTCTGGTGTGATTTAGAGGAGCAGACAGTAGTTCTTACTCAAGTCACTTGGTCTGTTCAACCTGGAGAAGGGGAGACTCATCGCAGTTACAACTTCCTGGTGAGGGGAAGCAGAGGGACAGTTCTGATCTCTGCTCCCTGGGACAGGGACAGGAGCCAGGGAAGGGCTGGAGCTGGGCCAGGGCAGGCTCAGGCTGGAGATCAGGGAAAGGTTCTTCCCCCAGAGGGTGCTGGCACTGCCCAGGCTCCCCAGGGAATGGGCACGGCCCCGAGGCTGCCAGAGCTCCAGGAGCGTTTGGACAGCGCTGCCAGGGATGGACAGGGTGGCATTGTTGGGGGGCTGGGCAGGGCCAGGGGCTGCAATGGGTGATCCTGGGGGGTCAGTTCCAGCTCAAGAGATTCTGTCACAGAAGTACAAGCATGATAAGGGAATTATTGTCTCCATAACCTCAGCAGCTTCAGGAACAGAGGCAGGGAAATGGGGGGCTCAGCTGAAGGAACACTAGCACTGAATACTGACTGGCACCTAAATCCCATTTCATACCTGTCTGTACAGCTAGCTGACATTTACTGAGTGTGTGCAATTTTATTCTCTCTGCAGTAACTTTTTCTTTTGTTTTGTGAGGATTTAGCCTTTGACCTAAAAATGCCATCTCTACCATTCTGTCCAGCATTCAAGTTTTCAGCAATTTCTTTACCTTGTTCAAAAAGAAATTGAACACTGCAGTTCAAGGCAGTGTTACTCCCAGAACAGGTGTTTAAAAAACAAAATCTTACTTAATGAGAAGTTTTCAGTTATAGCTTATTTTCTTACTGACATGCTGATTTGTGGCATCAAACATGATCAGCATCAATATCAACAGGAGGAGTTGAGTGAGGGTTAAATAACTGTCACAGTTATTATTCAGTGAGCAATGAAAATAAACTTCTTGCAAGGTCCTGTCATTTCTTGCTTTTCTTTGAGGTTCTAAAGAAAATGTTTCATTCAGTGACATATTTCATTCCAAAAAGAACAATTATTTTTAATTCCTTGGTATGAGCAGAACTGGATTTGTGCTGTGAATTCATCTTTCTGGATGTTTATGTATTTATTAAGGACAACAAAATAGAAGCAATGCAAACAGTTATTCTGCACTTACATGATGAATAATAGCTAAATGCTAATTACCTTTCTTGAAGCATAATTAGCTTTCACATTTTCTGTAGAACAAACAAAGAAAACACAGCATGATAAACCAAGAAATAAGCTGAAATACCTGCTTTTCAAGATAGGAAAAGTATAGAAAAATAAGGAGTATGGAGCTTTAAAACAGGAAAAACAATGGGAGAAAACTGGCACCCCAGTCCAAGAATGACATCCTTGGGAAACATCTGGTGAAGGAATCTAGAGAGGGGAAGATAATTTTGACTTTCTTCTGGGAATTGTGCAGAACTTGGTACAGAATTGTACTGCCAGTGAACACAAGTGCACTTACAGATCCTGCAGAAGTAACCCAAGCAAAAAACTTCAGTGAAGTGAAATCCCTTGATTTGCAAAGGGAAAATATATCAGAATGAGGCAGCAGGTTAAAAAGAAACTGAAAGGAGCAGTGACAAGGGTGAAACCTTTGTAAGGAGCTGAAGCTGATTTCTAGGCTCTGTGCTGCAGAGGAAATGCCTCAACTCTATCAATTGCTGTGAGAGAGAGAAGTTGTGATGTGAAGCAGCAGGGAAGGAAGGCTGGAGAGGCAGGGGCATCCTTCCAAAAGCTGAAGTCATGACCAAGTGAGGAAGATAGAAAAGAATAAGCACTTTCAAGTACTTTCAGAAATTATAAAAAGTAACAGTTCTTTCCCAAATATGTTGGGAATAAGAAGCTTGTCCAAAAGCTTGAAGAAACCCATGGAGACCAGAGTGTGAAAAATCAGGAGGTGGAGCAGAAAGAAACACTTGAGTTTCTGAGGCATCTACATTGTGCTTGGTTTCCTTGCCAGAACCCAACTCAAACCCAACTACTAATTTAAGAATTTAAGAACACAGTGAGGAATACCTGCCTGCAGGGACCAGGATGTCAGAGCCTAGGAAGGAGTCAGGAGAGGAACTGTTGAATAATTAACACTTGTATGCACCCTTTCAATTAAAATCCCCTCACTCCTATTAGAAAACAGACAGGGCTGATATGATGCCAGCTTGCAAGAGAGTTCCGGAGAGCCTGGGGAGCAGCAGACAAATCTGGCTTTGTATTGTGCAGTGTTGTCAAAAGAATAATATAAATCAGAATGAGTTGGCACTTGATTTTATATGGATGTGGAGGAGTCAGCATGGCTTTTGTAAAAGGAAGTTGCACTTGAGGAATCTTCAAGGACAAACATCTGGATTTGGGTGTTCCATTGTGTGTGGTGTCCTCAGATATTCTCACAGCTCTGGACATGGTCCTTTGTCACAGCCCCTTAGAGCAGCTGCTTTCCTGGGGATAAGAGAATGTTCTTTAGCAAACCAGTGACTGATTAAAAGTTTTGGCATAGTCAGATCTAAAGTTGCAGAAGTACCTACCCTCTGATCCTGTGGGATTGGAAAACAAACCAGCAGGTTAAACTTTGGGTCAGTAAATGTGGAGAAACATGTGAGAAAGCTATGGCTAAAGGAGGGACTGCCTCCCCCAGGAACACATCCTGGGACAGAACATCTGAACCTGAACAAAGGAGTGGGACAAAAGATAAGCAATTGTTCCCCATTTCTTCTTAATTCCCTAACCAAAATTATGGACATCAAATGGAAGTTCAGGAAAAAGAAAAGGAAACAGTGCTTTGCCTGCTGAGTACAGTGTGGCACCTGGTACAACACGACTCTGGTGCTGAGGGTTTGCAGGGAAGTGCTTGGATCCATCCTTGGAACAAAGGGTCAACAAAGTCTGTGTTGTACCAGTACAGAAGACCTGGCATGTGGAAATCTTAAACTGCAGGCTGCTGTAGAGCCAGGGGATGAGCTGGGGGCACTGCTCCCACTTCCCTCCCTTAGGCCACTGTCTGAGACGTAGCACTGGCCAGGTGAAGGTGTGATCTGACCTGGGAAGGCTCCTCTTCAGTGCTTTATTCTCCTGAACTGCATTTTATTATTTCTGTGCTTGCCTGTTTGAAGCTACTCCCTCCTCTCTCAAATGCTCCTCTTACAAAAAAAAAGTTTGTTTTTTATGAAAACACACTTTTTTGTCTTTTTTTTTTTTTCATATAGTACATTGAGTTTTCATGTGTGTAACTTCAGTTTATTGTGTTTGTCTACAGACTGCTTGGACAGAAAATAGAGCTGCTGCTTAAGCTTTTCCATATGTGTTCAGCCACATTGCTCAGCTATATTCTTCACCTAATGTAACTTGTAAAAATAAACATCTTTAAAGTGTTATTTTTATGTGTTGGTAAAGAGTTAATGGAATTAGAAAATGTTCCAGACCAGTGTCTGTCCCCACTGTGGATTGCGAGGAGGCCATATCATGTCCTGCCAGTTTTTAAACAACCTACAGCTTCATGTCTAGGAATTTGAAGGCCAATTAGTTGATCCCTCCAGGAGACTTTGCTGAACACAATCCTCCAGACATTTGAACACAGCACAAGACTTGAACGTTCACAAGTTTTCCATTTATGAGGGATTTGTTTGTTAAAAGTGGAGAGAACAATCCAGCCAAGTACATGCTAGGCTTATACAGCCCTGCTGGCCTCAGACAGAATGTGTTGTCACTTCTGGTTTATTTAGGGCAGATTTGCAAAGCTGGTGTGTTGATATGACACGAGGGAGTGTGTGATAAGT
Organism: Leptocoma aspasia; assembly: GCA_013399835.1. NCBI lineage: Eukaryota > Metazoa > Chordata > Aves > Passeriformes > Nectariniidae > Leptocoma > Leptocoma aspasia. Next base: position 357,150 of record VXAX01000688.1, on the reverse strand, counting down.
CCCATCTGTGCAAGCTCCGTTTCCTATAGGCTGCCTTGCACAGATGGCCTCCTTGAGGATGGTTTTAATTTCACACTTGAAGCTGAAAAAGCCAGGTTTGAGGAGATGTGCTGTATGTTGAGTTATGGCACTTGTAAACTCGACATAGATAAAAGTGTTGGTGAAGGGGTAAGTGGCAGGAAGGAGTAGTCTCTGTCTCCTGACTCAGCTCATGTCCCTTTTCCCATGGAGCAGGTAAAACTCTGCCTCATCTTTTGATTCTGTCTGGGGAATTGAACTATTTTATCACTGCAGGAAGAAGTTACTGGGAGTCCTGACATGGAGGATGTTTCCTCCTTGTCTTCTGTGTGAAAACATGCTTATTTGGAAATGCAAATTGTGCTAGGTCTCATTTTTTCTCCTTTCTATTCCCAGCTTTTCCGTCACTGGTAGAAGTGAAGGAAATAGGAGCAGTGGGTTGAAGTTAGAAGAACCCAGTACTGAAGCAAAGTCTGTGGCCTTTATGTACAAGAAAAAATCAGTTCTAGAATCCTGCAGAGTGTGGGAAGAGCCTTGAGATGCTCCAGGAGCCTGTTGATCATTCCTGGCTAAAGTTAACCAACATCTCCTTGGTGTGTCTGTGCAAAGTACCAAAAGCAGGATGGAGACAAGGCTTTGCTTTTCCCTTGTTGTTCTCTATAACTCCCTGACAGGAGCTTGTGGGTCAGTCTCTTCTCCCAGGTGACAAGTGACAGGACAAAAGGAAACAGCCTCAAGTTGTGCCAGGGGAGGTTTAGGTTGGATATTAGGAAAATGTTTTTCATGGAAAGGGCTGTCAAGCATTGGACCAGGTCTTTTCCCACCTCACTGATTCCATGGTGTGTAACGTTGAGATGTTGGGATGCTCCAGAAGGACCTCATGGAGTTTGCTGATGCATGATCACCCTGTGACAGTGTATCAGGAGCATGTGGGACTTTGTTTAGGTTCAACTCAGAGGTAAAACCAATAGATAGTCGTCCAAATAAGAAAGAACTTGTATGAGAATTCAAGTTCCTTTTGCAGATTAATATTTTTAGCACTTCCTTTGAGGGAAGCTGCCCAGAGTGCCCAATAGAAAGAGAGATGCTCAGGAGTGAGGGAATCTGGGTGACTTGGAAGAGTCTCCTCAAAGGAAATATTACCAAAACCACGGTTTGTTACTGATGGGGTGAGAACCCTGGCCATGTTGGTGTGCCAGGGTCTGCAGAAGATGTGATGGTGCAGGTGCTGCTTTTTGTGACAGAGGGAGAGACTTGGGTAACCTGTGATCTGCCAGCCCTTGGCTGAGGTCCGCCTTCAGCTGGAAAGTGAGAACCTGTTGGTCAGTAAAAAAGAGACCAGGGTGGCAGAAGGAGCAAGGATTTAGATTCCCTGCCCTGGTGTGTGTTCGGGTTTGATGAACACGCACCAGGGCAGGTGATGATAAGAGTGCAGCAATGCTCTGTGGTAGCTGCTGGGGACAGGAATGACCTTCAAGTGTCATCCTGCGGTCAGTATCTAGTCCTGCACTTTGGCATGCAGGCCACAAGTGGGAACAGAAGGAAATCTGTTCAGTAGCACCCTGTGACAGCAATAGCTGTGGCTGCAAGAGGAATTTCGGGCCCACAAAGAAATTTAAGTTTGACCTTCTAGTTGTCCTTCACTGAGCAACTGCAAATTAAGGTTTTTCTGGGGCTCTCAACTTGGCCTGATTTTCAGAGATTTTAATGAGAAAGGCAAAGCCATATCCGGGTATGGAAAACATAGGTGTTTCAGAAATGGAGGAAATGCTTATGAAGGAATTTTCTCAAGTAATTCAGTCTGCAATTTCCATCAAGGAAATATCCGCTGAGAAAAAGTTTTGTGAAATTACGAACAATTTCAGATCACAAGGGCATTACAGTCTTGCTGTTGGGGTTCTGTAAGCCTGGTTTATAATGATTTATGCCTTTTCTAAAATGGAAAATAGCTTGGAATCAACTCCTTGTGTTCGCATGTTTCAGTATTGGCCTTCTGCTGCTGTGCTGTGTGTGTGGTGTTTCATTGGATTTTTTAGTCTCTTTTAGGTCCTGTTTTAAATGCCACCCCTTCCCTTGGTGCTCCAGTCCAAGGGAACTGCAGTGCTTATGGGTCTGTGAGTGATGCCCTGAGTCCTGCATCTCCTCCTATTGCCTGGAGTGAGACCAGACACTGTATTTTGGATTAAGGGAGTGAGAAGTCCCTGGGAGGGAGTGAGAGTTGACATCTCCTGTGGCTCTGTGCTCCACAGGGCTGGTCAGCCCAGGATCTGTGCAGCCAGCAGGGAGAAATGTCTAGGGCATGAGCCTAAAAGGGCATGAGTTGTAGCCAAAAACGAAGGCTCTCCTAGAAGTGTGTGTCCTCCAACAACAGGTCTAACTGTAGGAGATGTCTTAAACGAAGTAGAGGAGAAAAAAGGCAATATACCCTGTCAAAAAAGGACCTGGCTAAAACCAAATCAATGAATTCAAATGTTTCTATTTAGTAAACAATGGGAAATTGCTTTCAGAGCAAAGTCCTTGAGAGCGCTTTCCCCATTTCCTGTCTGTTCTGGCATTGGTTTCCATTCCCTGTATTGTTGTTACAGCACTTGTCAAGGAGCTGCTGAGGTTTAGCCATGGACAAACCAAACTCTGCCGTATGTGCAAGGCAATTTGCCAGAACCCCCAAGGCAGAGTGGGGTGCAAAGCGAATATGCTTCATTTTTCCTTCCACCTCCCATCTGTGCTTGCACAAAACCCCGTGGGGATGTGGTTAGACAGCCCTGCCCAGCAGGAGACAGGCAGGATCCTGGTGACTCTGCTACCCTGGGGATGGTGTAGGAGACTGTGGAATACAACAGGAGGCTGTACTGGGGTAGTACCAGTCCGTTCCAGCTGACAAATCGTGCAATATCTCAGCCAACATTTTGCTGAAATCCAGTAGATGCATGTACTGGATCTGTTTCAGTGAGCCCAGGATGGGTTTTGAGGTGAAGGAGACACCTTTCTCTGGTCACCAGTGCATGTGTCAGTGTGACTTTCAAGAACTGGACATGCCTGTGTTCTGGAAATGATGGCTGAAATGCTCTGTGTTAGTGAGCTGAGATCTGAAAAGAGATTTCTTGGGAGTTTTAGACTCATCCTTGCCAAAGTGATGGAATAAGCAGGTGTACACTGGTGTTCCTAAAACTTAATTTATTCTTATTGTTCCTCTAATTGCCAAAAAGGAGCTGGCAGGTACCCAAGTGCCATTGAACCATCTGTAAATGGAAATTCTGTTTCATTCTCTGGAAGATGGATATCTTCTATTTCCCGTTAGCTTGTCCAGATTCTTCATGTTACTAGGAAATATTTGTGTCATTTATAAGCATTCATAAACTGCAGACTTGGATTATGGAGCATTCATGAACATTAAAAAAATACAAAGGAATATGAAGAATAAAAAACTGAGTGTAGTATAGAGGTCCTCTTTCATTGATCTATGACTGGCAGAAGTGTTGTTTATCTTCCTAAGTGTTCCCCAGTGAATCCATCCTGCCTTCTGAAGCTATAACAATGTAGCAACACCAAAGCTGCTAAATCACTCCATTACTTAATTTAATGATTGAGATATGGAGTAAATGCAAGACAGAAATAAAGTGCATTTTTCAAATATCCACTTATATTGAACAGAGCAAGAGGAATGGAAAACACAATTAATGCAGGATATCAGGTAGGTTTGAGCCTGACCTAACAGTGCCCCCAAACCTGTGCTTATTTCAAGTATTTCTTAATTTCAAGATTTAAAAGTAAATTTTGCAGATTGATGTGAGGTGCTTTGCTGGGGCGTTAAGGAGCATATTGGAATCAATGGGGCATGGAAATTGTATAAACGTTTGTTTGACTTTCATTCTTTGCTCTGTGACAGTTGCACAGTCAGTTCTGGTTAATACAGTCCAGATAAAATGGAGACCAGGATCTTTTCTTATTTAACTCATTGTTGCTGAAGATGAAGCTCTCTCTTGGAATTAGGCCTGTCTGTAATTTCTGGCAATGCTCCTGCCCCACTGCTCGGTGTGGCTGGGTGCAGGATGTGGATGTTCCCAGCACTGCCAACCTGCCAAATTCCTTGGAGAGCCCTTGACCAAAGAGCTGTGGGAGGTTAAAAGGATATGGCTCCCTGAAGTCCTTTCCAGGCACATGCTCTCATTGTTCTTATAATTGGAAAGGATTTAAATGACAATCCATGCTGGTGGCAGACTCAAAGCTCTTCTATTCATTTGATATTTATTAACTCCTCAAGAAACAGCAGCATTTAATGTAGAGGAAGGTACACATTCAGTTTCTCCAAGGCTGAGGACTTCTTTTTCATCATTTTGGGCTACAAATTAAAATAATGAAAAAAGGCATGGAGGGCTTCAGCAGATTTATTTAACTGAAGCCTTACTCTTTTCTGCCTTTGGGCAGATGGCCTAGAGAAGTTTATTGGTAGTTGCTACAATGAATGCCTGATGATTCTACTATCTTAAAGATATCAGGATTTATCCCATTGTATCAACAACTACTGCTGAAATTCCTGGAAAGGAGAGCAAGATCTGAATTCTCTTACAGCCTCCATCAGAACTCAGCATCCATCTCTCCAAATCCTTCAGAGGTACCAATAAATGTGGTGAGCCATGTGCCTGGGATACTGGAAATCCATGTGCTTCCCAAAGCTTTCCAGAACCATCCACGTTCAGATTCTGCTTAATCACAGAAATGGATTAATCTGGTGTGCTTGTGTCTGTTCTTTTTCTGGAAACATTAGAACAAAAGAAATTGCTGAAGTTTTTCATCTGATGTAACAGCCAAAAGAAAATAAAGGAAACTTCCCCAGAGCTTTATATTCACGAAATCTGATCTTTCAGTGTTCCTGAAATATCTGCTGATCAAAACTGCGTTCCTCTGGAAAATGGCTCAAATTTAGAAGCTTGTCCATTTTCAACATTCAATTCTGTATTTTGTTTCTTTGTTCTCAGCTGCTTTTCAGCTCTTCTGACATTTCAGTGGGATGGGGCTGGGTTTGATGTTGCAGCTCCCATCTGCTGTATACAGCTGGTTTTTAGAGAAAGAAGGAACAGGAGATGGGAGGGATTGTGACCAATCTCTTCTAATACCAGAGTTGTGGAGCTTCAAAATAAGAGGAAAGGTTTAGATCTCTCTAGATCCATCATAAGAAGATACTTTTTCATGCACTATGGATGAGTTGTGGAAAGCTATGGTGTAGGGTGGTGGAAATGCTAAAGATTGTGTGAATTCAATAAACAACTGAACAAACTGATGGAATAAAAACACCTCCAAACACTTTACCAAACACAATCTCCATCTCTGTCTAGCAGGTTCCTAGAGGCTGGGAGAGTGTCAGGGAAGTATCTGTTCACATATGCTCTGTTTTACTGCTATTCCCTTGGCATCTGCTATTGCCAAATTTTGGAAAACTTTGGAGACAGGACGTGGCTCGATGATTCTTCAATCTGGAAGGGCCATGGGAAGGCAGGAAATGCTCTGCTATCCCATGAAGCATCTTCATGGTCTCCTCTGCAGTAACCCAGCCAGGAGCTAACCAGGGCCAGAAGCTAACCAAGGTACCAGAAAGGACTGGTACCTTGTACCTTTGGGGAACACACACACAAAAAAAACCCAAAAAAAAACCAAAAAAAAAACAAAAAAAAAAAAAGATGACAGGAAAATAAAGAAAGACATGATGAAATATGAAATACAGTTCAAAGAGAATCTTAATAATTATCTCTAGGAAAGAAGATGGGCCTCCTACCCAAAGTGTTAAATATTAAGATAGTGTTGTGGGTTTATGTGAACCCTTGGTCTGAAGGAGGGTGCCTCATTCTGCACAGCTCCCAGTGTAAAGCTGACAAAAACTTGGACTATTGAGATGAGGTTTGTGTGTTTTATACTGGTTTAACATGACAGCTCTGCTCCAGTTCTGTGCCCCGATGGCCAGCTTCATCAGCTCCATCATTTTCTGGGCTGCTTCGCTGAGGCGTGAGTAAATTCACCATGAGGGAGCAGTTCCTTCCTGCAGGAAGGGAAGGGTTTTTAATGGGCCAGTGTGTGTTTGCAGAGGGCTCATCCCTGGATTTAACGCTTTATCCTCTTGGTAAGCATCTGTTTATTTGGATGTTGTGGCCAACCCCCACTAGTCAACAAGTGCAAGGGAAGCTCTGGCCTTTGGTTTATCCCACAGCTGCATCTGCAGTGGCTGCTCTGATTTGGATGTCAGACGGTGCTTCACAGAGGCCTGATCGGATCCTGGTCAGTGCCGAAATGGATTTTGTGCTTGTTACAGTGGTGGGAACCCTACACAAGGAAAAGCTGCTGGTACTTCTGCTGTGCTCCAGTGAACTGGAGTGAACTGGAAAGGATGAGACAAATACAGAAAAGCAGTTTGGCCATCTAGCCATTTTCTGTGTTTCCATTGCTGCCATGTGTCATTGGAAAAGAGTCGCTTCTCCTACATATGTGCCTTTAAATATTATGTTCCTCTGGTGCTTTTTTTTTCTTTTAATCAACTTCAGCCCTCTTGTTTTCCCCAAAAGCTTTAGTCTGTGTCTCAGTTTTGCCTGCCTCAGTATCCCTGGTGAATTCTGCCGTACAAAATCTGTGGACATAAATTGACCCATCATTAATATGAAAATAAAATAACAATGAAGAGACACTCCCAGATCCCTTTCAGTCTTTGGTGTGGTCTGTCTTAAGACCATACCCATGCTAGTGAGGGACTTTGGGCTTGTATGGGGCAGTACTGAACAGTAACACAACAAATCCAGTGGTGAGGTCATGGTCTTCTCTTCACAGAAATCGGATCTGGAAATTGTCTTGCTAACACATTTAATCCATTTCCTTGCCATTGTCTGATTCTTTCCTGCAGTACATTTGTTGGTGGTGTGCCCAGTCTCTCATAAAATACCCACGCAAAAGCGCTTCCACTGTTTCCCTGAGGACTAATTCTTTATATTGATTCTGACTATTTTGGATTTTTTTTCCCAGATACTCAGCCTTTTGCGCTTAGTTAATTTCTTTGCTGCCATGCCTGTCTGCTGGTGTGGTCTTTGGTATTGTCTGTGAAGTCCAGGCTTGCATCCTTCAGGTTGGGTCTCCCACTGTGCTCAGGTTCTGCCTCCACCTGTCTACTGATCCTGGAACAGCCCGAGCTTCATCCCAAGGGGCAGCTCTGATCTCTGCTCCCTGGGACAGGGACAGGAGCCAGGGAAGGGCTGGAGCTGGGCCAGGGCAGGCTCAGGCTGGAGATCAGGGAAAGGTTCTTCCCCCAGAGGGTGCTGGCACTGCCCAGGCTCCCCAGGGAATGGGCACGGCCCCGAGGCTGCCAGAGCTCCAGGAGCGTTTGGACAGCGCTGCCAGGGATGGACAGGGTGGCATTGTTGGGGGTCTGGGCAGGGACAGGGGCTGGACTCCATCCTTGTGGGTCCCTTCCAACTCAGGAGATTCTGTGATGGTGTTGGCTTAAGCAGGCTCTGCAGCAGTGTTTTTCTGGTGAGATGCCAAGGGTTCAGGAGATGCATATAGGACTCACACAGCTGGGATCTGCTTCTGGAGCACTTGTACATGTGCAGCCCAGAGCAGATTTTCACAGAGCCTCTGTCATCCCATGTTCTGTGAACCCCCCAGAGCCACCACACAATTATGTGGTCTTGGTTATCCATATATTTAAGAATATTTCTCTGCAGTGTCTTTAGTTTACTTTTTTTTTCTCAGACTTCCTTTAGTTTTCATTGGTAAGCTTGAGGTTACACAGGGTTACTTTGTTTCTGTGGCCTTCTGCCAAATTATTTGAATAAGGATCATCTGCTCAATTTTTTAATATGTTTTTCAATTCTTTAGAGTTGTCTAAGAAAGATGGAGCCAGCAGCAGCATCTTTCCAAAGGATTCTCAATAAATATTAACTACAAGATTTTGAATGATGATGTTTTACCTGAATTTTGCAGATGAAAAAAAAAAAAGCATTCTTTCAGTTAGTCAGGGTAAAGTTTATTTTTCAAGAACCTGTCTGTGGTTCACTGATTACTTTAAAAAAATCCTAAATTTATTGAAGCCAATCGCAACCATAAAGAATTAAGTTGTTGATACTGTTTTCATTAGCATTCAATTTAAAATGTAAATCTTTAGTTGATGCCAAGAGAAAAATGTGCAAGTAGGTGTCATGTCACAAACTCAGTATGAAAAGTGTTTCAGGATTAAAAAAACACACTTAGCTTGGACACTGACCTCTCTGTTGCACTGACATCTAAAAGCAGAGTACTGGGAGAGATGGAGGAGTTAATGTGTAAGTCATTCTTTTTTATGTCTCCATCAAAGTGTTTCTGCCCACAGGTGTGGACAGAAGAAACCAGCAAATGCTTGCTAGGACAACATATCCCATCTTTGTTTTTAGCATGTATGTTAAAATAACTTGGCTTTCAGCAAGAGCACTGGTAGTGTCTGAGTCTGGAGCTGCCTCCAGAATATTTCTTCCCCTTTGCTGACAAGGTGAAATAGTGAAATCATTTCCCCCCTTCAGTTTATTTTTACTGGTCTATTTTATCTCTGCCTTACATGATAATGTTTCTTCAGAAGTGATAATGTTTGGCTGAGGTTATCATCATAAGCTGTGGCAGGTGGGAACTGAAATTAAATTTGTTACTCTCTCTCTCTACGCAACTAAAATTTTGCTTCTGTAAAAAGTGTTGAAAGAACCAGAGTGAAGTAAAATATTTCAGTCCATGTGTTCAGTAGAAAAGTGTGTGATGGGGGATACTCCTCACTGAGAACTCCTGTTCAGCAGGTGCCCTTTAAAAGGGAGGAAAGGCAGATGTACATATGATGGGGATGGGTGAGGTTAAGCCCTTCTCTCTTCTGGGAGTCCTCTTGCCCAGGCTGGTACAGAGGAAAAGTGCCTCTGGCTGGGCCTTCCTAGGCTGTGCTCAAGTGAGAGCTGATGTGTGTGCTCAGTGAAATGACTGTTTTTTGGAAAGGAACACAAAGCCTGTGCCATGAGAGTCTGAAGTGCCCCATTTTGAAGAGAGTGATGCAACAATCCTTAACATGTCTGTGCCAGCTTTCAGGAAGGTCCCAGCAGCCAGGCAGTGCCATTTTTCCCAAGGGGAGGTGCTGGCACTGAGGGCTTTGGGAGATCTGCTCTGGCAGTGTCCTCGGTACCCTGCCCTCTCAATGTGCCATGGAAGCAGGGGGAAAATGTCCTTCCCATTTTGCAGATGGGAAATGGCACCTGAGGTTCTTTGTCTGAGTTACTGAACTGAGCCAGGTGCAAAATAATCCCATGTTTTAATGACACAATCAGTAAAACATTGGCTCAGTTCAGTGATGGCTGGGATTCTGCGGACAGTCAGACCAGCTGCATTGCTTCACTTGTGCCATTGGCCCGGAGTGTTGCTCAGGCTGTAAATGCAGCAGTTTTAGGTAACCTAAGCTGCTGCTTTTCTTTAGTGATCCCTCATTTGCAAGAGCTGGAGCTGTAAAGGACACTGCCTGACCTGTGTTTGCAAGCAAGTGTTGTCCATGGGATCTCCATGTACTGATGGCAGTGTCAGGAAGAGGGAGCTTTCCTGTCATTCAAGCCCATGTGAGATTCCACTAGTCCACACACAGTAGGAATTATGTTGTAAAGGGCCAGTCAGAAGGGTTCCTGACTTTGTTCTGCTTGGCTGTAAGTGCAGGGAGGAGCTGCACATGATAGAAGCTCTGCAGTCGGGATGCTCCTGGAAATGAGTGTTCTTTTCTGGCTGCCCTTTGGCTCCAGGAGCTGCTGTGTCACCACCACTGCAGCCGATGTGCAAAAGGAAAGGTTTTTTTGCATCTCATGTACTCTTTCTTTCTTAAAACACTCATACCATGTGCTGCTAATTCCTGCTGGAAGAAGCTGTGTTGAAAGTTGCTAAAGACCATCGATCCATTTTTAAAACCCCTTACTTGATTGCAAGGTAATGCTATTTACTGCCCACCCAGGATCATGGAGGAACACTCCTACCCATGGAGGATACATTTAATTTGTTACTTACTTGTTCTGTCAAACAAGTGGAAGTGAGACATGTACAGCAGTACCATTCTGAGCTGGAGCTTGGGCACCTGTTCCAAGGGTTGCATGAAAATTGTGACAGTTGGTGAGAATAAATGGTGTCACAGAACTACAGACTGGTTTGGGTTGGAAAGGACCTTAATGATCATCTTGTTCCAACCCACTGCCACAGGTAGGGAAAGTTTCCACTATGTATGATTTAGAGTTAACTTTTGGCGAAGTTGTGTTGATCAGATTTCAATCACGTTATAGTTTCTGTAATCCTCCTAAGCATAGGTTTATAAGCATTTTTCTAGAAGTCTCAGTTTTTACTCACTGTGCGCAGTGATAATCTAATATTGGGATTTTGGAAACATTATTGTGAGATGCTCACATTATTGTGAGATGCTTCCAAGGTCTGGAAGTAGTTTTTAAGAATTATCCTGGGGCAGAGTCCATACAGAAATAAAAGGCAGTCACGTGTAGTATTCCTAGAGGCTGGAAAAATGTGTTGCTGCAATTTTTAGTAACAGTCTGTGAGCACGATCCAGAAAAGTCCATTCTTGGCTGAGACATGCATGTTAACGGAAGGGTTTTCAAAGAACGCTCTGGGAAGTCATTTCAGGATACATAAAAGTTGTAGCCTGGAAGGGGGCTACATGCATGTGGTTTTCACAGGGGCAAAAATCCTGGCTCCTCGGAGCTCCTGCAGAAGGGAACATGATGTTCTCTTTAGAAGAAGGGCACTGAAAGCACAGCTGCTCCCCAGCACTGCAGAGCTCAGAGCATGCTGTACAGCTGCAAATAGATGTGATGGGGAGGTTGTTGTTGGGTTTTGGTTGGGGTTTTTTTTCATTAAAGCTATGGTCTAAACTTGTTTACATCAGTGTTTGTACAGTCTTGCAGTTCCAGCCAGTGTACACAGCATAAAAACTCCACAGGGCCTGCAGACCAGCTGAACACCTTTGCTTTTGCAGCCTCCTTTCCTTTGAAGGAAAGGAAACTCCTCCTGCTCTTTCCCTGGGTATGGATTATTGAGGATGGGCACGAGCACAGGCAGCCCTAGTGATAATCAGCCAGGGGTGAGATCTGGTTCTGGCAGAAGGTGGGGGACAAGCTCCTGCCTACTGCCATGCATGGCCCAGGAGTAGCTATTCCTGACAGCATTCTGTTCCCTTGGAGTTCTTCTTCCTCTCTTCCATGTGTGTCCCTCCCAGCTCTGGATACTCTGTGACATGTATATGATTCTATTAACTAATAAAACAGGATACATTACTTAGGGTGATCTCTTGGAAGCATGTTTGCTGCTGGCTTGCAGGTTCTGGGTTTTTTTTTTTCATTTTTTGTTTTCATTAATTTTACCAGTGAAAGACTTTCTCTCTTGAGAAAGTCAAACATCAGTGTAAAGGTTTAGAGATTTGATTTATGTAAGTCTCTGTTGAAAATGGAGTTAATTCTGCCTTGAGGTGAGAGAGGAAGATTAGATGAGCTTGTAAGAGCCCTTCCAGCTCTGCTTTTCTCTGATTCTCTAATGTTTTCCTGCCACTCATTATTGACATCATAAGTACAACTGCCTGAGAACATGCCACCATAGCAGCGCTGCCAAGCAAATTCAGTGACATACTGTATACTTAATACAAGCTTGTTCCCAAGAATTTTCCAACCTTTTCAAGTATGAAAATAAAAATAAAGAAGATCAAGGAATTATATCTGTATTCCATTTTCAGTTTGGTCAAATTGGTCAATCAGAATCTGAGAGTGTAGAGGATGTGGAAAGAAGGTTATTGTCCACCCAGCCATCTGGAGGAGAATATCAAAGGTCTCTGGAGAGGTTGTATTGTGCAATAGCCAAAGCTCATGATTTACCTTCAAGAGCAGGGGATAGGAAACATGTGGAGGGTGAAGGCAGGATGTAAACAGTAAAGCATGAAAGAAACACTAAAGCTGGCCTGGGCGCAGCCTGATGTTGTGTGTGAGATCAGGCAGAGAGCATTTCGTTACTCAAACAGGAAACTGGAGGGATGTTTCTCCACCGTCCATCCTTCCATTATCAGCTATTTGTTAGGGTGGGCTGATAACGAGGAGATGTTTGTCGTCTGGCTGTAACGTTGTCATTCCTGGGACAGTCTGGCAGAACCACAAACTCACTCTCCTGTCTGCTCCCATAGGACCACATCAGAATCACTGGTTTTGTCTGGTGAAGCCTGAAAGAAGCAACCAGTCCTTCAGCCCCAAGAAAGGGAAATCTTTATCCACATTTGTGCTGATCAGAGCCAGATGTGTCATGAACAGGACAGCAATAACAGATGCCCAAATTATGAAGCTGTGCCTGTCACATGTGCTATGCAGAGAAACAAGAGCTTCTGAAAGATTTTGTAGTGAAGGTCTCTTAATTATAATAGCTTGGATAGAATTGAATAGAAACTCATAAGGGCAGAAGGAGAATTGTTAGTCTTTGGCTGTTTTGCCAGAAAAAACATCTTCATTCAGCAAGAAGAATGTTCTAGTTGCTGTGCATGAGGTGTGGAGGTTCCTATGCAGTGGTGATAAGGGATGCACCCACAGCTCAGGAGTGCAGTGTGTGTGTTGTATTTGAAACAAGAAGAGCAGGGAAGCAGAGATGACTGTATTTGTATTTCAGAATCACTTCTGAGAGTAACTGCCTTCACCTGCCATATCTGCAGTGTTTCATCTCACACAGCTGATGTGTGGAAGGCAAATACTGACTCTCTGATTTTTGTGACACTTCCATTAAAGGTTTTAAGCCAGTGATGTTTCTCGAATGGGAATTCTTTTCATACAGCTGGATGAAAATTTCTCACAAGTTTTCCCTGAAGCCACCTGAAGTCCCCTTCTCCAAAGTGGGAAATTAGTCTCATTAGTAGAAGAGTCACTGCAATTTAATGTAGTGAGCTGATGGGAGAGGGGTAGAAAATGCCCAGTGTTGTGTTAGAAGTTTTCTGTGTCCTGTAATCAGGCATACAACACTCCAAACAGTCTTGTTTTATCAAGTAGTTCCTGTTGTTTCTGGCGAAATGCAGCTGATGAAATGCACAGCTTGGCTCCCCGTGCAAAGGGAGCCCTTCAGAGGAAGCGGGGACTCCTCACCATGAGTAACTGATTAGTACCAGATTGTGAGAACTCATAAAACCATTTGGAGTTGGTTGGAGAAGTAAGAAATAAAATAAAAAATTAGAATGAATTGCAGATGAGTGTTGTAGATTTTAAACTGGAAATCCTGAAACTACTTGCCTAAGCTGAACCACATTAAGGGCTTGAGAAACACCAGGTCCATGGGAATCCTATGCTGTTGGCATGGTGTCCACAAGCCTCTGTTTTTCAGGCTAGACACCACATTTTCAGCTAGAGACTGTTTGGGTTCCAAGCAGGTTTTTTTAAATTTTGTTTTAAGCTAAATTAAAAAAAAAAAAAAGGCAGCCAGCAACCAGGAGAATATTTGGCTTTTGTTTCTATACCAGATGTTTTTGTTCTCGGAATCTGATTTTAGATCCTGGTGTGTTTCTGCAATTTGTAGCTCATGACTTGCAGGAGCAGATGATCCACTGCCAAGTGTGCCATGTGCACAAAGCTGTGAGAGTGAGGGCAGGCAGAGCATTTGTCATTAATTCCTAGAAAGAATGAGATTTTTGGGTGAAGGTCACTGGACAGGATCTTGTGACAGTGGAGTTGGCTGTTTCCAAGAAATCTTTCTTTGTAAGAGATCTTAAAAGTTTTACCTTTAATGGAGCTGACTGCATTAACGCCCACAGAGCAAAGGCTGGGAAAGGTCTGTACAAGGAGCTCTTAGGAAGAGTTTGATAGAGAGCAGGCTGGAGCACCTGTCCTAGGAGGAAAGACTGAGAGAATTAGGATTAGGTCTGGAGAACAGAAGGCTCCATGGAGACTTCAGAGCCTCTTCCAGTGCCTAAAGGGGCTCCAGGAGAGCTGGAGAAGGACTTGGGGAAGGGATGGAGGGACAGGACATAGAGAATGGCTTCCACTGCTGGAGGGCAGGGATGGATGGGATATTGGGAAGGAATTGTTCCCAGGGAGAGTGGAGAGGCCCTGGCACAGGGTGCCCAGAGAAGCTGTGGCTGCCCCTGGATCCCTGGCAGTGTCCAAGGCCAGGTGGGATGGGGCTTGGAGCAGCCTGGGACAGTGGAAATTGTCCCTGCCCATGGCAGGGCTGCCACTGGATGAGCTTTAAGGTGCCTTTCAACCCAAAGCAGTCCGGGTCTCTGTGATTTCCGTGTTCCTCTTCTCTCTGGTTTGGGAGCCTGCAGAGCCTGGCTCCCGAAGCCGGGCCATGTCCCCGGGGCTCTGGCCGTCCCAGCCCCGTCCCCTCCTGAAGCCTCCGCTCCCGCCGGCCAGGCCTGGGCACTGACGCCTCACGGGCCGGGCGCCGAGCTCCCGCTCCTCGCAGCGTGAACCCAAAGTGTGGTGCTTCTTATCTCAGCCATTGTTCCATCTTTCCTGCTTGTTCCTTTAACAACCACTTCTGCTCCAGCCCTGCGGCTGCTGCCCCATCCTCCCCCCACGCCCAGCACGCAGCATCCCCAGGGAACAATGCCATTATCTCCCCCTCGCCGCCGACGGCATCAATATTATTCATTTGTCTGCTCTAAGAATACGGAAAGGCTGTTGGGATCTGTACTGCCGGCCTTGTCAACCTGAGTCCTTCAGGAATCCAGTTGCTTTCCAGTTTCTCTCTTTGATCTCAGCCCGTGGTTCTCTGCAGAGCTGTGGCTTGTGCAAGCTGTGCTGCTCCGTCATGTGCTGCATTTCAGGCACAGTTAAAGTGCTCATGTGCTCGGGCTTGTTCACAGATGTGCTGCTGGCTGGGCTGTGAATGAGGAGCCAGGGAATGTGGCTTCATTCTAGCAAGGCATTGAGCTGGGCTTTCACGATGAAGAATTGTTGTTTAGGGATGCTACTTTTTCTGCACAATAATTTATGCTGCGGTATGATAAAAGCAGTATTTAGATTTCTAATGCAAGGAGCCGAAACTGAGGAAATGCCAAAACTAAGGATGCCTGCACAACACCAACCTACCACAATGTGAGTGTGAGTTATGACAGGCTTTAATTACATGACCACATACCAACCTTTTTCCTCCAAGAATTGTTGCTTTTCCCAGTGTTGAAGATGGGTGTGCTCTGGAGTGGGGAGTTAAGAAAGATCTTATCTGTCACAGCTGTGCCTCACTTGTCACCCCAGCCAGGGATGCAGAGGGCATGGAGCAGTGTAGTCAAAGATAAAAAGGAATTCTGTGTTCTACAAAAACCTGACTTCTATTCTGAATTCCTCCATAGAGGTCTCAAAGGCAGCTGTCTGGAAGCTGAGCACACTCAGAGCAATTTTCAGAGTTTCAATTAAATTGTCCCTGAAAAAGTGAAGGGATTTGTGGAATATAGAGCAGTAAGGGTAGTGTCAGGGAGTAGGATTGGTGAAGGACAGCTATGATGAGGGGATGCTCTTTAGGGAGGAAAGAGACAGATAAGTAATTTATAACCTGTAGAACAACCTCAGTGAATAGAGGGGGAGGTTTAAATGAAACAATCTCTCCTTCTGCTTGATTACCTAAAATGTGCTGCTCTGCCTAAAATCTTTCATCATTTTTCCCACCAACCTGGTTGGGGTAGTTTAGTGAGAGCTACTCAATGACAAACACGGAGCAACACAGCTGTACCAGTATGCCTTGGGTATATATTAAGCTGAGTGCTTTAAAAAATAAGAAATAATGCCCCGATCCCGAGAGCTGAAGGTTTGCATGTGCCTTGTGGCAGTGCAAATGCCTTGTCTCCCTCAGTGTTTCAGTTTGCCATGTAAAACTGCCTGGTACACTCCCAGTGCACGGCTTCCAGTCTCAGTCTGGTGTGTTTTGGTGCATCTCCCTCGGTTTTGAAAGTGGCAGCACTTGTGAAGAAGGTTTCAATTTAAAAAATCAGGTGTAATTCTTCAGAATTGTAATTGTTCTTCATCTGATATAATTCCTCACAGAAAACTCCAAATGAACATACTGGTTCTATTTTCAAAAAAAAAGCTTTCCTTTCCTTTCCTTTCCTTTCCTTTCCTTTCCTTTCCTTTCCTTTCCTTTCCTTTCCTTTCCTTTCCTTTCCTTTCCTTTCCTTTCCTTTCCTTTCCTTTCCTTTCCTTTCCTTTCCTTTCCTTTCCTTTCCTTTCCTTTCCTTTCCNCCCTTCCCCTCCCCTCCCCTTTCCCAACACTACTCCCATTCCCCAAGGCAGGAGCACTGAGAGCCCAGCAGGGCAGTACAGGGGCCATTGCTGCTGGAATGAGCCGTGAGCCTGCTCTGAGCTATGGATGTGTTCAACCTGGAGATTCCTTCTTGTGTGTAGTACTTTAGCATTTTACATCTTCAGCAAGACTTATAGTCTGTCCCCCTTTTTCCCACAAATCCCTTTGCTCCACAGTGCATCCCACAGCACCAAAAGTGGGAAGACTTTTCTTTTGGTGATGAACAACAGCTTGTTGTAATCTTTTAAGTTCAAATCCTCTTCTGTCCAAAACGTGTTCTTGCTGAGGCTTGGGCAGTTTGAAAAAAAAAAGATGAGCAATTTACTTTTAATTTTTGTCTTACTAAGCCTGATTATTGTTTTAATTACCCATTGTTATTGTTTGTGACCTTCCACTAGAATTGTTCAGTGTGAGTTTAGAAAGATTCCTGCTTTTATGTGCAGAGGGTGTGACTGGGAGGAAATGTTTGTTCAAATGGGTGGAACCACTTATCTTTCTTGTGCTTGCTTTGTGGGACATTCATCTTTAGTGAATGCTGCAGGGTCACTTACTGAACTGTTTATCATCTCCAGAAAGAAAATTGTATTTAAGATTTAGCATATTGAACTGGCTGTTCCTCTAAAGCCCCCAGGTAATGCTGTTGACAGGGGTGGAGTGCTTGAACAACACAGATGCTTTAGTACCCAACTTGTAGCGTTTAGGAAGAGAAGGAATCATAGAAGCATGGAATGGTTTGGTTTGGAAGGGACCTTAAAGCTCATACCATTCCACTCCTGCCATGGACAGGGACACCTTCCACTATCCCAGGCTGCTCCCAGTCCTATCCAGCCTGGCCTTGGGCACTGCCAGGGATCCAGGGGCAGCCACAGCTGCTCTGGGCACCCTGTGCCAGGGCCTCACCACGCCCCCAGGGAACAATTCCTTCCCAGTATCCCATCCATCCCTGCCCTCTGGCAGTGGGAAGCCATTCCCTTGTCCTGTCCCTCCATCCCTCTCCAGCTCTCCTGGAGCCCCTTTAGGCCCTAGAAGGGGCTCTAAGGCCTCCCTGGAGCCTTTTCCTCTCCAGGTGAGCACCCCCAGCTCTCCCGGCCTGGCTCTTTGGAAGACACCAGAAGAAACTGGAGGGGAGGGACTGGGTAAGCCTAAACTCCAGAGAAGCTTCCCTCTGGAATCAAAATCTTTTACGTTTGGGTTGTGCAATACAGCCATGAGGCAGGAACTGAATGTGCTTTCATGAATGAACTATTAAAATTGTCCCTCCCTAATTTGTAGTTTGTATTTCTGGTTTGTGTCTGGAGGAGTCAGGGGTTAATGGGATGCTGGAAAGCCAACACTGCCAATTTGGAGTCCCTGCCTCCAGTAACTGGTAGGCCCACTGCCTTGGTCATGATGAACGGGAAGTTCAAATGCTCCATGTTCCAGACCTCATTTCCTAATTTAAATGCTTTTTTAAAAGCTCTGGTTCAGTGTTTCATTTCTCATGGCCCTGGTGTAGGAGAGATGGGAGCCCTGCATTGTCTGAGCTGCACCAGCTGTGGAAGGCAGTGATGCAAAGCACTCTTGGTTCCGTACGAATTCCATGAGGCCCACTGGAGATCAGAGATGGGAGGTGTATGGCTCAGGAACAATTATTCCAGAGAGCTTTAGAGGTGTGCAGCTTCACCTCTGTGCTACAGACCTGTGTGTAACTAAGGAAAGGATTTTCAAAGGGGTCACTTTGCCTGATGCTGGTATTTTTTGGGTACACGTTGGAAGTGTCTGGTAGCTGAGGTTGTGTCTCCAGCTTTTTCAGTAAGGAGAACTATACAGATACATATTTTTAATGATCTGTGCACCTACTTAGTTTCTCAATATTAAATACCATTCAATTTTTTAAAAAACAGTTGCAAACAGTTTTATATTTTAGTCATTATTTACATTTGATTTGTTTAGGGCAGGGAAGAAGCAAATACGCAGACGGTATAATTTTTTTTAAAAATTATTAAAAATAATTACATTATTTGATATATAGATTAGATGTTTATTATTTATTTAGAAGTCACCAGTTTAAAAAAAATCTATCTGATCAAAATAATGTAGATTAAGGCAGTAAAACTGTCAACTGCAGAAAAAAAACACTGTGTCATTTCAGACCATGCACATTTGGGAACAGGTTCGTGTTTCAGCTTCTTAAAACCATCACCTCCTGTTTTAATGAGCAGCATGCTTGTTGGAAATAAACTGAACCTCCTGAGGGGAACCCAAATGAATAATATCCCACTTTTCATTAGAATCTCATTAGTTTTGCCGGTATGAGGTATAAATCAAAAAACATAAGCGAAACCAGCAGTCCCCAAAACACAGGGCTCTTCAGATTGCTGCTAATGGATGTCTGGCTGCTTTACTCCTTTACTTTATGTCAGCCTGTGATTGGAATTCAGCAGGGTACCATGGGGATTTTAAGCTCGAGCTGGTTAGTATACGTAATTCCTATTCACATGGATGTGAAGATGTGGGAATTCTGCTGCCAGTGCCTTCCCGGGAGTTTGCATCTGCAGCCTCTTTGGGCACGTTTGACTTGGCCCAGGGAAGATGCAGTTTTAAAGAATTTCTGCTATGATTGTGGAAAACATCTTTTAAAAAGCTTAATTGAAACTTTTGTCTTGAATGTGTTTTGCAACACAGCGATTTTAATTTTAGTGAAATATGGACTTTATGAAATGACAGAGATCTGAAAATGGGCATTAAAATAAAGGAAACTTTCAATGTGTTTCCATCACACAGTTTTTGCAAGCTTATGTTAAACCAGATCATCGCAGATGCCGAGCATGGGAGTTCATGTAACTGGCTGAGATGTCCATTCCACGGGGTTTGGTCTTCCTTGGATATTTGGAAAATCTGGATTACTAGGCCTTCTTTTCCTGCTGTGTTTTTTAAGCCAGTTGGAAGCAGGAAGAACTCACCATCTTCACTGCAGACCCTGATTTCTGGGACAGGTCATGAGTCACTGGGCTATTGTGGCAAAGGTACATCTGTAGGAATAAGGGCCTGGCAATAATACCAAATATGAAGTAGATCAGTAGCAGCCTCATTTCCCAGCTCCCTGCTGTAGCTTCAGTGGTCTTAAGTGGAAGAAAATTCTCCTGCTGTAGGAGAAAGATTGGGTTTATTTCCAAGGTTGAGTGTGGTGCTGTGTCACCTTCCCACTTCTGCAGCCTTTTCCATTGCCTGGCATGGGCCAGACCCCTTCTGAAATTACAAATGCAGGAGCTGGCTGCACTCTGGGGCAGGTAAAGCACAACCTCACTCAGAGAACAACAATCTGAGGGACTGCTGCCTGTGCTGGGGTGAGGAGTGGTGCAGGTGGGAGCCTGTCCTTGGGCTGCTCTGTCCCTGGCTGCCTGTCTGTTGTGGCTGTCAGTCCCTGTCTCTCCTCAGCCCCCAGTGTTGTTTGCTGGGTGCTGTTGTTTACCCAGCCCCAGCCCACGCAGGTGGCTGTTGTCTGTGGAAGCATTCCATAGCCAGGCCTTCGGGACAAAGCTCCATGTTGGATTTTTGTGGTTGTGTCTGCTTAACCACGTGGCTTTTATGGTAAATATAGGAGAGAATGTATAGAGCAGTTCAAGGAAAGGAGAATGTCTCTAGTCGAACCAAGTCCTATGGAAAATCCATTCCCATTTTTAGTGTTACAACCTAAGGACAACCTGCCTGCATTCATGTAATACCCAGCATGCGTCACTGTAGAAAGTGGCACCTTTCATACCAAACATTCACTCCCTGGGCCCAGACGTAATAGCTGAGATTGGAGGGCACATGCAAGTCTGTTCAAAATCTGCTGTAATTTGACACAAACATTGATTTCCTGCCAGCCTGCAAATGTAGGTCAGGAAAAACAGGTACTTGTTTCTACAACTCTCTGATGGCTGTGCTGGAACTCGCGGGAGTGTTCTGCTGGCTTTTCTTTTTTTCTTTTTTGAAAAAGATTTGCATTGATTTATAAATCTTTAAATTTAGAAAGGCAAACCGGTCTTTCATTTTTTCCAGAAGTGCTTCATTCTTTCCACAATATGTGTTTGGAAGTCTGAACCCTCTCTTACTTGGAGGCTGGGGGAGAAGGAGAGGGAAGTGCTCGCCAGTTTGAAATATTTTACATTTTTGAGAGCAGCACAGTCTGCAGTAACAAGCAGTGTGAGCCCTTCCCTCTGGAGTGCCTTGGGATGCCACGTGGCCTCATTAACTTGGCTGCTTCAGGAACAGATTGAAAGCTGCTATTTTCATGGATATTGTTTAAAACTTGGCTGAAGTGATGAGGTGGGGAGGGAGAAAACAAACAAGGGAGAGAGCAAGAAAAAGAGCCTTAAGGCTGATATTGCTCTTTTTTTGGTTACAGATATGGAAAATGTTGCAATTTTGCTAGGATAACATCATTTTGGCTTTGATATATTCCATTTGGGATGTTTGCTTTATGCTTGCTGAGTTTAACTTGGATTAAGATGAGTAACTTCATTTGAACACGGCTCTGCAAAGTCTCTCTTGGTGGTAGGTTAAAAATAGAGCAGTTTTGCATTATTTTTTTTCCCTGCTGTGGTCTAGATGAGGTGCAGAAAGAAAGACTTTGCATTGTACGTGCTGTCTCCTCGGTTTCGTTGCCTCCTGAGCACAGGGCACACCACTGTTGTGTCTCCTCTGAAGGAGCTTTAAGCCAAGTGGCAGCTTGTTCAAGGTAGGGCTGAGGGAAGATGGGACACTTGGACACGTCCGTGAGTTCCTCAGAAGGGTGTGCACACGGATGAAGTTTGTCACTCTGTTCTGTCCCTGTGGATCTGTGATGGGGTGGGGGGTGTTTCACTCTGCCTTTAGCCAGGAGTGGGGCTCTAGGTCGCTGAATCCTGTCTGAAGTGTTCTGTGGAGAAGCAGGGGAGGGGATTCTCCCCCAAAGCTGGGCTGTGAGGGGGGATGTTGCTCAGGAGACAATCAGAGTTGTCCTTGTGCTAAGCCCTTTGTCCTCCCCATTCTCTGCTGAAATGGTGCTGTCAGGCACTTCCTAGGGAGTCAGTGGAGGTTTGGGGAATTAGGAAATTTGGACAATACAGCTGAGGATAGATTTGACTGTGAACCACCTCAAAGTTTCTGTTAGAATCACCAAAAACCCTGAGCTGGAAGAGACCCCACTGGGATCATCAAATCCAGCTGCTGACCCCGCACCGACACCCCAACCATCCCACCCTGTGCATCCCTGAGAGCATTGTCCAAACACTCCAGGAGCTCTGGCAGCCTCAGGGCCACTTCACTTTGATGGGCACTGAAGGGTTTTCACATTTGGATATTATTCAGCCTTCCCACTGCCCCTTCCTCCTCCTCCTCACCCCTCACAGAAACACCTTGTTCCCTCTTTAGTCAAACCAGTGTATACAAGTGAATGGCCTGAGATCAATGACACTGTGGTCACCAGTTCTGGTCAGTGGAGCCATGTATGGCCTTTGCCTCCAGAGCACACTGGAGGGGAGTGACAGGGCTCAGGGAACCTCACCTGGGAGGGAAGGGCTGCTTACCTACCAGCTTTCTGCTTCACTCCTGGGAATGACAGCCCTATGAAACCTGCACCTTGTAATAGTGATTAATTTCGGTTTCAGGTACTGCATTTTAATTCAAAAATTTAAGTACTGGGTAGTTTGAATTCCTTACAGTAAATCAGTAGAGACTGCTGCTGTGGTGTAAGCAGGAAAACAGACACTTGACTTTGATGAGGAGGGCTGGGACAGGTAATGGGTTTTGTCCTGGTTATCCCTGGGGTGACAGACCTGTGCAGCTCTGCTGATAGGGGCAAGCGGAGTGGGCTGTGGGGAAGACATCCCTCACATCAGGAATACAGAGAGGGGCAAACCTTTGGGTTTTGCAACCTACTGAAACACTGTCCTTGTTTCACATGAGAAAATAGCTCCCCTCTGTAACTGCCGTTGGTCATGACCCATCCACAGACAGGATTACTGTGGGCTGAGCTGTTCCCTTGGATATCTGGGGCTCAAGCCATCTCTGAACATGGGACTTGCTGAGCTTCCAGCAGCTGAAGAACAGCTTTTGCTGCTGTATTGTGCAGATGTGAGAGCAAGCCTGGTGCCATCTGACCAAAGCTTTGGTGTTTGCAGATTCTTTCTTCCCTGGGACCAAGTCAAAGGAGGGTGCTGGAAATGCTTTTGCTGGTGCATCATTTGCCGTTGTAGATCAATACCGTTTTAACTGTCAGTTCTATCCAGGAATCCCTTCTTTTTCCCCCCCGATTGTTTACCCAGCCCTGCCGTGGCCGGGGACTCTCCGATGGCACAGGATCAGATGGATTGTTGGAGTGTCTGAGGCGTCATTGTCCTAAGCTTGGCTTCTGATGCTGCGTGCGGCCGCGAGCCGGGGGAACGACAGATGAGCCGAGGCTTCCCGGCGAGCGGGCAGCGCATCCCCCAGCTGTTTGGAAGAATTGAGGGAGAGAAAAAGGAGAAAGGCAGATTATCCCATTATGTTTACAGGGCATCGGTCACACAAACAATGACTGTCCTCTTTGACAAGAGAATTGTTTAATTAGTTAAGGGTTTGATAAAGAGATGACTGAACATACAGTGCTCTGAAGGCATCTGCCTTTTAGTACAGCAGGCACGTCCTCCCTGCGAGCCCTGGGCTTTTCCTTTCTCCCCAGGAGCACTGGAGGTCTCCAGAGCTCTGTTCTAAGTCTCAGAGCTGCTTACTCTGAGCGTATTAAATTGAGTTTCTGTTATCTGAGAAATTATAATTTCTCTGAGAATTATATCTGAGAATTATAATTTAGCTGCCTGTGAACTAGTTCTGAGCATTCAGAAAGAGATAGGCAATGTGAGTTATACTTGGAAACACATCCTTTTTCATGCATGTATTCTGGTATTACTAGTCCTCTTATCTGTTATAGCTTTTCCCTTGCTCCTTTCTTTGTAATTTTTAATCTGTGACAAGCATTGCCAGGTTGAATTCCACAGACTCTGAACTGAACCAGAATGAAAATCTGTGTAAAGAGGTAACTAATTAAGCACAGGCAAGTGGGTGTGAAACAGTGGAATTCCAAGTGTGTGCAGTGGCTGTGGGTACACTGTTACACTGGCTTCACCTTGCTTCTGAATTTGACCATAAAATCCAATTTGAAATACAGAAGTAATGAGTAGAGAGTGGATTTAACTAGTACATTGCGGTGTTGGTGTTAGCATTGATTCTCATCTGTGTAACTCCTCAAAAGCAGGGAGTATATAGAATTTAAATCAATATTCAGTACTTCAGAAAGTATTCCAGCTAGGCATGAAATATTTATGTTTAACATCCTGCTGAACTTGCAGTGGTTTGCTTGGGTTTAAATTGGCATCTGCCATTGTACCCTAATACTCACAAATAATTACACACAACATATTCTCGGTAATAAGAAATAATGTTGTAGAAAATGCAATTTTAAAAATAAAATCTACAATCTAAAAGTGTTGTGTTGCTGTATCTTACTTTCAAGCCAACATTAGAAGCCACTTAGTGTCTGTATTTTTTTTTTAGGTTTAAGCCTCCTTTTTTTTCTTGGAGACTTTTCACGCTTTGTGGTGTTTTGTGGCCCCAGCAGAAGCCCTGCTGCTCTGTCAGAGCGTGTGTCATGAGCTGTTTGACCACAGCCAGAGAGGGGCTGGAGGAAGCATTTTAAATTCACAGGGGGTTTGTGCATGAAGATTAACTGTCCAGCACTGGGGACAGACTGTCACTGTGGCTTCCAGTTACTGGTCTGGCTGTTGCCAGCTTTCTCTGTGTGTACTGAGTGGGGCAGAGTGGACGCTGTGCTATGTGTCAGTGTCCTGCCTGCTCCAGGCAGGGACAGCAGTGCCCTCGGCATCCCCGGCAGCAGGGACAGTGTGGAGCTGAGGGAAGCTGAGGGCAGAATTCCTCCCTCTCAGACACCAGGATTTGTTCTCTTAGTGTTCTTAGTGCTTAGTTCTTAGTCTGCAAGTGTGCAAGTCTTAGTCTTCAGGGGCTGCAAGTGTGTCCCAACTCTCAATAAAATAATCTGTATAAAATAAGCCTTTCTTCAGCTTAATTAAAATGTACAAACATAGCTGCAGCCTGGAACTGCGAAGATGTTATCAGGGCAGAGACATTCTCTTGGGGCCTCTTTCTGCTCATTCTTTACCCCTCAGTGTGGGGCTTAGAGTACCCCAGGGGAGCTGAGCAGGGACTTTACAGCTGACCCTTGTTGCTTGCAAATCTCATGGAAGTTTCTGGAGTCCCAGGCTGGTGCCTCACTTATTGCCCAGAGAGGTTGTGGGCTCCCCATCTCTGGAAGTGTTCCAGGCCAGGTTGGATGGGGCTTGGAGCAACCTGGGATAGTGGAAGGCATCCCTGCCCATGGCAGGGCTGGAGATGTGCTTTAGGGTCTCTTCCAACCCAAATCATTCCATGACTCTAAATTCCTATAACATCTTCCTAGGGTGATGCAGAGCATTCTATAAGATGTTCTTCTCCCACTAAATACAAACAGCCTTCAATTTCTGTCAATGAGCAGCTTTCCTCTTGCTGCACCCCTGTGGTGTCTCTGGTTCAGGTGCTGAACTGCTGACTGATGCCACAGGCTGCTTCCCTCTTCCTGTTTTCCACAGACTTAAGCTAAAAGAGGTGGCAGAAGCACCTTGAAAGAAGTTCAGGTCAAGTATCTCCTCAGCACAGGATGCTGCTTCATGCTGTTGTACCATCGAAGATCAAGTTCCTCTTTGGTAGGAGCTGTGCCAACTTCACCACCCACACTTTGACACAGGATATTGTTTTACCATTTCAAGTGATTAATAACTTTTAGGAGGTTGCAATTTTCAATTTTCAGCATGTCGCCTCTGATTTCCTCTTTGTGTTCCAGAGGCTTTGGAGAAGCTGAGGAGCATGGTGAGGAATGTGCTTGTGCAACCAGGATTACTGCTCGGAGTGGGGGGATGTTGCAGTTCTTCCTAATCCAGCCCTATTTGAGAACCAAGTCAGTGGCTTCCTCAGCCACCAAATAATGTTTTTCTTAATTGCCATCAGGCTGTGAGAAATTTCCTCTCCAAAACTGAGTTTAAATAACAATTTTCCTGCACTTTATTTTGATTGTTAGCCTGAGAGAAGTCCCTGAAGAGGGACAGCAGCAGCCCAGGGTTGTACGTAGCTTGGAGAAAGAATCCCCTGCAGAGGTGCAGTCAGGTCATCACTGAATCCAAAATGACCTCAAACAAGATGAGGAACACATAGGACAGCGACAAGCAGCAGTGCTGGATCGTTTCAGCTTGTGCCTTTCCTGTTTCTTCATCATCATCTTCATCTCTCTTCATCATAGAGGGAGGGCTGTGCTGGGGCCTCCTACCCCACTCTGTGCTGCATCTCTGGCATGGAATATAGACAGGAGAGACATCTGCTGCTCATGTTCATACGGGTGTCAAAGCTTCCATGACAGCGTGTGGCCATGAAAGATGTAGTGTGAGCAGTTGGGAGCCAAGAAGATGCAGCAGGACACCCTTGTTTTGTGGCTTCACCCAGCACTGCCACCATCACATGCTTTGGATGACCCTGAGCACCATGCAGCCTGCTGGGGCTTAGGGAGGAACCTGAGGAGCTGATCTCTCATACAGCTGAGATATGCTGATAACAGCACATGGTATCCTGGTCCTTCAGAGCTCACCACGAGCAGGTGCCACCCAGCATCACCCCAGCAGTGGGGCTGGCTGGGCTGGTGATACCAGAGGAGACACTAGGGCTCCTTTTGGTTTGTTTTTCAGCCCCTGCAGTTTCTGGTAGGCATCTGCAGACTCCAGTGGGGAGTGAGGCAGGAGGGAACCACGGGGTGGGATCTCTCTCCAGTGGTTCCTTTGATCAAGTGAGGACTTGTGCATTAGTCGTGCTTTACAGCAGAGGTGCTCATGGCTTCGTGGCAGAGGAGTGCAGACACAAACTGTCTTGATGGAGTTGCCTTGCTGCGCTGTGAACAAGTGAATTAGATTAGGGCATCCCAGAGCAGACATGGCATTTCATGTCCAAATGCAAAGGGGAGGAATCCCAATCTTGCCACCAGTTGCCCACAGTTTTGCTGTTTCACTTTGAATTTGTTGCCAGTTGTTCAGATGCCAAATCATTTGGCAGCCAAAAATCAGATAACCCTGCCCATGCCTCAAGGAGAATAATATGTTGGTTCTGGCATTTCTATAATTTTATGGGTCGATTCATCACTACTTAAAGGTTTTTCAAAAGGTGGTTAAAACTATGCATAAACTGTAGTTATTTCCAAAAAATTAGGACATGATCATTGCAACTCTAACTACAGCTAATAAGAAATCATACTGAGAAAACACATGCCTTTCAGATAAATAATGTTTGTGGATGGAGAACAGTCCAAAATCTGGGCAAGGCTGCATTTTTCTCAACTTCTGAAACTTCACTGCATTCAGAAACTGCTTCCCTACCCCTCTACCTCTTGAATAAGCTTAGAGGAGATCTGTAGATCTGACCTTAGAAGGTCTCTAAGCTTGTTCAGCATGTAAAGTATGAGGAGCAACTACCCATGAAGGAGTTTTGAAAGCAATTTATTATCAGGCATGGTGGCGATAACACTGACATGGCTTGGGAAGACATAAAAAGTCAATGCACAGTGTGTGGTGAATAATGTGACTTTGGCTTTGTCCTGATCTTGTGAGATTGGACACTATTCTTGCTCTCCAGCAGAATGTTGTTTCTCTTGCTGTGGGTGTGAGTGCGAGGGAGTGTACAAGGAGAGTGTGGTGCAGGTACTGGCTCCGTGCTTGACTTAATTGAGTTTAATACACAGCCTTAATTGACCTTGAGGTCATCTGGTAATCACAGTGAAATGAAACTTTTTCAGGTAGAACAAGAGGGAACAGGAGCATAGCATGGGTGTCTGTCCCTCAGGTGCCAGTGGGTGGGATTGCTTAGAACAGAGCTCTTTCCAGAGGGTGGGGAAACAAAGCCACCAGTGCATTGTAAGGCATGATCTTGTAACAAGAGTTACTGGTCAAGGTCTCAGATCAGCAATCAGTCATCCCTTAATTTATATTGCAAGTGGCAGTCAGGATCTTCAGCTGCAACAAAGCTGCTGTCTCCTCCAGCTGTTCAGCCATCACCAGATGTTGCAGCTGATCAGTGCTGCAGCTCCTGGCTCTCCACCCTCCCTGTCCTCCAGCATTCCTCTCCTTGGTGCCATAAACAACGAGGATACTCCCTGCAGGACAGGGGAGGGCTCATGGACGATGATGTGGGCAAAAGGCAAACAGAAATGAAATAAAAGGCAAAACTTACTAAAACAAGTTCATTGTGATCCAGTATATCAGATCTCAGGGAGAAAAAACTCAGGAGGAGATCTGAGTTAAACATGAAAAGAACCTGGAAATTAAAATGCCAATAGCTTGTGGAACTTCTGAATTCTGGCACGGTTTCCAAGGCCTAGTAGCAGTGTCTCTGGGAGAAGCAAAGGAGCTGCCCATGCCCCTGAGGGTGGCCTGGGACCTGTGCAGGCTGCAGGGCTGCTGGCTCTGCTCTGGCTGCTGAGGAACTCCTGGCCAGGGCGGAAGATGAGGAGCTGCAGTCAGCTGGGACCTGAGGGATTTGCTAGTAACAGGGTAAACAGAGGAAATGGTGATTTGAGAGGAAATCCTTGGATTATTCTGCTTTGATTCACGGTTAGACATGGTCTGGAGTGAAAGTGATCAAGGAGAAATACACACAGTGGAGCTTCAGCTCCTGTGAGTGAATGGAAAGGCAGATGGGGAGAGAAGCAGATCAAGATGGAGAAAATGTAGCAGATTTCTAAAATTACTCATCCATCCTGTAAAAGCTTTTTGTTTAGTGTTACATCTACATCTGGAGGTATTCAAGCAAAACCCTGGGGAGAAGGAAAGCTTCAACACTATTAAAAATAAATAGAAAGAAGAAGAAGGAGGAAAAAAGGTATTTTTATCAAAGGTAAACCTTCCTCCCTCCCTTCTTCTCTAAATACCATGATTCACGAAATTCTCTCTGTTTCACCTGGGAATTTGAGGAATCGGAGCATGTGTCAGTCAGGAGGTGATTGCATTTACTGCACTTTTACCAACGCAAGTGGACCCCCAAAACTGTGCAGTGGGGATGTGACTGCAGAGTGTCTCTGGGTGACCCCTGGGGACAGCCCCCAAGGTATGGGATTCATCCAGAGGTGAGCTCAGCCTGTGTCCCTGTGTCACTGCTCTGACCCTGCCCAGCAGCTGCACTCTTTGCTTTGTGATACCCAGAGAGCCCAGTGCTTGCTTTGTGTTAGCCAGAGCCCAGTGGTTTTGTACAAATCCTTTCACCCACTGTTCTCATTAATGTGCCAGAACTGCGAGCTGACGCCTCAGGCAGGCAGGCGCCCAGCCAGCTGTGCTGTCCTGGCAGGGCAAGGTGGGACAAGCATCTGGTGACATGAGGGCTGCAGCTGTCATGGCCACTACTGCCAAAGCCTGTCCAGCCAAGCCCTTTAGAAGTGTCAGACTCTGGAGGATGCTTCGTGCTTAAAAAAAAAAGTGAATATGCTTATGAGAGATAATAAAGCTTCTTCAGCGATCCAGGAGGATCAAACACTCCATCAGAGAGCACTGGACAGATGTTGGTAATACTGGCTTAACACTGATGCCTGAACTTGAAATCCAAGTCCTGGGAGCAGTCAAAGTCTCTGAAGAGCTCACACTGACACAGCCCTGGCTCTGTTTGGGAAGTGCTGAAGTCCTACATTGCGTCCTCAGCGGAGTTGTGTTAACAAAGCTATTCTAGGATAAGAAAAAAGGAAGCCAAGTAAGCTCTTCTAATGTGAGAGAGCTCAAGAGAGACTGAGTTGTCAGCATTTAAAGTAACTCTGCTGGATCTCCTCATAAGAAGGATTTACATGTTACTATTACAATCACCCTGATTATTTAATCCCCTGACATTTTAAAGTTTTCCAAATTTTTCCACATTATAGTGGTTTTCAGTAGTAGCCAAAAATTGGAATGAAATTTGTGAAGTGTCTTCAACTGAGCTATTTTTCTGTTTGCTGACAATTTTTGTTTACGCTTTGATTCTGGAGGAAATCCTGTGTTGCCTGTTTCCAAAGTTATTCCTTGGGTTTTTGTTTGGTTTTTCTTTTTTGGGGGGTGGGTTTTTTTTTGTTTTGTTTTGGTTTTTGTTTTTTGTTTTTTTTGTATTTTTTTTAAGGTCCTGGTTTGAAGGTGAAATGATCCTTTGAGATTCTTTCTACTGAAGTGCAGACCCTTTGATAGGTAAAGTAGAGCCTGCATGGGTTTGAAATAGCACTAGAAAGTGCCAGTCTGTTCAGCACCTGAGCTCTCTGTGCCTTACCCAGGGTGTGCTGTCACCTCCTCACAGCCTTCCCTTAACACCAGTATAGAAGCAAGAATCAGAAAAATGTAGACAATAACAACACTGAAAATCCACCTCTGAAGTTAGCACATCCCAAACTATCAGATTTTTGTTTCACTGTTGCTTGTACACAGAATTCTCTGTTCTTAGTGTTCGTTATTCCCCGTGCGGCACAGCAGGGTCAGGACGCTGTGCCTTGGCTCAGCAGAGTGGCTGTCACTGGTCACAGTCAGCGCCTTAGGGTGTCTCTGTGTGACACACTGGGGGTTGGACACGTTGGACACGTGACCAAGGTGTGTCCCTGTCCTTCCTCGGAGCCAGGTTGCCCTAGTGGAGCGGGTGGCACAGAGCCCCCCTGCCAGGCATAGCTCCGGCTTCCTCTGCCACGTCTCCTGTGCCGTGCTGAGGGACAGGGAGGGGTCACGGCTGCTGTGTGACACGAGTGGCGTGCAGACTGCTGAGGCAATCTTGCATCAGGAGGGTGGGACTGGAAGGGTTCGGACTTCGGGGATGATTCCCTCAGGTGGATAGGGGGTCCCCTCGCAGGTACAAACCTTTCAGAAATAAGGGAGAGGATTGATGCTGCCTGCAGGGAGCTGGCTAGTGCTGGGAGGTGGAAAGGACGATAAATCCCAGGTGTTTTAGGTAACCCGGGGGCTTTAGGTGACCCCGGAGACAGGAGAGTAGGGCATGTCCCTGTGCGGGCTTGTGCGCGGTTCCCAGAACAAACCCGGGGCGGAAGGGCCTGCTGTGATCAGTGTAATTTTACAGAAATATCTGAGCAAACAGATAAAACATGTTAACCTCCGGGCTATTTATGAAGCAAAGGAGCCCGGCGCCGCGCGGGTTTGTCAGCAGAGGGTGCCAGAGCCCCGCGGCTGCTCCGCGCAGCGGGAGCGCACCGGGGAGCGCACCGGGGAGCGCACCGGGGAGCGCAGCGGGAGCGCACCGGGAGCGCACCGGGGAGCGCAGCGGGAGCGCACCGGGGAGCGCACCGGGGAGCGCACCGGGAGCGCACCGGGGAGCGCACCGGGGAGCGCACCGGGGAGCGCAGCGGGAGCGCACCGGGGAGCGCACCGGGAGCGCACCGGGGAGCGCACCGGGGAGCGCAGCGGGAGCGCACCGGGAGCGCACCGGGGAGCGCAGCGGGAGCGCACCGGGGAGCGCACCTGAGCCCGAGCCCGCCGAGCCTCCGGGGCTGTGGCATCGCCAGAGCCACCCCGGCGCCAGCACCGCCCTGGCAGCGCTGCCCGGAGCCAGTCCGGGTGTGCTGGTTGTGTTCAGCTTTCTAAGTGGCTGGAGCTGACTGATGGGTAAGAAGAGTGAAATGAGCAGGGAGAGCTGGGTCGTGGAACTCTGCAGGCATGCAGGGAGATACATTCTCTGGTATCCGGGGCTTCCTCCAAGGGTTCAGGTTGTACTTATGCCCTTGGGGTCACAACAATTTGCTTATTGATGTTAGGAACTTGGACAGGAATTCCATGAAAAATACATTCCCATCAAGCTGGCAGGCTTCACCATGCTGAGGGGACAGCCTTGAAAATCCAACAGACTTTGACAGACATCTGTTGATGTTTTGTCAGCTGCTTTCCAGTTTTAATGTACGAGCTAATGAGACAGAAGGTGTTGTCTGGAGCAGTGGCTCTGCTGGCTTCTGCCATGAGTGTTTTGCTTTGAACCTTTAGTGCTTCCAGTGAATCTTATGGCACAAATGGTGAGAAATTATTAAATTACTCCCATAAATTATCAAAAGTCAATAATCATTTAATAAAAATTCCATTCAAGTGAAGTAGTCTCCTTAGAATAAGCTCCAAACAAATGAATTGATACAGGAGGCAGGGTTGTGTCCTGGCCCCTTTGCTTCTGCTATGCCAGTGGTCCTGGTGGTGCTGAGCAGCCCTGTCCAGAAGGGAGCTTGTGGAGCCTTGCTGGTTTCAGAGCCCTGGAGGGGAGGGGACATAGCCTGGGGTTCTTCACACAGGCCTGGAGTCATGGCAGGCAGTGGATGAAAGCTGCCTGGTTTTAATTTTCTTTTTTTTATTTTTTGCTTGTGTCAGTGTTTTTTTCTATATCCTTATTACAACAAAGTGAAGTTTCTATTTCTGACTAGTTAAAGATTTACGCGATAATGGGAAGTCTGTAAAATTAGGTGGAACTGCGATTTGCATTTCAACCTGAGGTGCAGAGAGGCTGCAGCCTCTTCATCACTTCTGCCTATTTTGAAAGAACATATGCTACAGACACAGCTTGTGAAAGGGCTTGGGAGGCAGGTCATTTGTGACACACTGCAGCCTGAGATGCCAGAATTTAAGCAGAGAGTTTGAGTGGTGTACCTTAGCCGGGACATTGTGAAGAATTAAGTTTGTATGAAGTTAGTGAAGAATGAATGCTGGGTTTGTAGCTGATGTGAGCTAAATTGAAGCTAAACTGGGTTTGAGTACAGAATCCAAAGTCTGTAAAAGACAATGAAAAGGCACCCATGGTCTTCAGAGGATGCTTTTGCAGGCAATCCTAGGACTACAGCTCCTTCACCCATCTCCTAACTCATGTTTTTTCTGGAGAGGGGTCCATGACACTGGAAACTTCAGAGCAATGTGCAGCTTCCTTCCGAGGGGCAGCTCCGATCTCTGCTGGCTGTGACGGGGACAGGAGCCAGGGAAGGGCTGGAGCTGGGCCAGGGCAGGCTCAGGCTGGAGATCAGGGAAAGGTTCTTCCCCCAGAGGGTGCTGGCACTGCCCAGGCTCCCCAGGGAATGGGCACGGCCCCGAGGCTGCCAGAGCTCCAGGAGCGTTTGGACAGCGCTGCCAGGGATGGACAGGGTGGCATTGTTGGGGGGCTGGGCAGGGCCAGGGGCTGCAATGGGTGATCCTGGGGGGTCAGTTCCAGCTCAGGGGATTCTGTGATTCTGTGATATTCTTTGCTGTGTGTGCCTGTATGTTCTGTAACACCACAGCAATAAAAGGAAGGTTGTAGAAATATGAAATAGGCTTCAAAATCCCTGTATGAAGAGGCCTGCAAATACGTACTGCTTTGTAGTTTTTGTTTTCTTGTTTCTAAAGATTTAAGTACTTTCACTTCACATTTTCAAATCTTATCCATACCCAGGTGCAATAGAAACCTCCTGTTTTGTTTTGGGGACGTTTTCTGAGGAAAGATAACAGTCACTTCACTGTGTTTCTGAGCATTAAGGGAAGCACCAGCTCAGCTGGAGCTTGGGATACCAACCCAGAGCTGATCCCCTGGAGAGTTAACAGACTGTCCAGAAGAAAACTTCCTGCTTTTCCCAGCATGGGTCAGAAGCACCTTGTTCAGTCCAGCCCAGCAATGGCCCTGCTTGAACTGAAATCACTCAGAAGGAAACCAGTGGCCCCCAGTTCCCTGTCTGGCAGTGGCTGTGGCCTCAGCTGTTACTGAGGAAGCAGAATGGGAGCTCTGTTCACACCGTCCCCATCCACCTTGGGATTGCTTTGCACCTGGGGCAGGTGTCAGCTGCAGGCAGGGCAGGTGTCAGACACTGTCCATCCATCCATCCATCCATCCATCCATCCATCCATCCATCCATCCATCCATCCATCCATCCATCCATCCATCCATCCATCCATCCATCCATCCATCCATCCATCCATCCATCCATCCATCCATCCATCCATCCATCCATCCATCCATCCATCCATCCATCCATCCATCCATCCATCCATCCATCCATCCATCCATCCATCCATCCATCCATCCATCCATCCATCCATCCATCCATCCATCCATCCATCCATCCATCCATCCATCCATCCATCCATCCATCCATCCATCCATCCATCCATCCATCCATCCATCCATCCATCCATCCATCCATCCATCCATCCATCCATCCATCCATCCATCCATCCATCCATCCATCCATCCATCCATCCATCCATCCATCCATCCATCCATCCATCCATCCATCCATCCATCCATCCATCCATCCATCCATCCATCCATCCATCCATCCATCCATCCATCCATCCATCCATCCATCCATCCATCCATCCATCCATCCATCCATCCATCCATCCATCCATCCATCCATCCATCCCTCCTGCCTCAGGACTGTGTTAGTCAGGCTGACTGCGTGCAGCCTTAGCTCTTTTGGCTGGAATTTAAAGCAAGACAGTCCTGCATGGCACTAGCCATGAGCTTGACACCACAATCAAGAGCTTGACA
Organism: Leptocoma aspasia; assembly: GCA_013399835.1. NCBI lineage: Eukaryota > Metazoa > Chordata > Aves > Passeriformes > Nectariniidae > Leptocoma > Leptocoma aspasia. The sequence continues at coordinate 323,286 of VXAX01000688.1, read as the reverse complement.
GTGAAAACGCCTGCTCTGGAGAAAAGCCAGCAGTCCTTGGAGAAGCAGTTTGGCAGCTCTTGGCAGAAGCCTTTTCCTTTGGCTGCTCCATACTAGGTTTCCATACAGGGAATTCTTTTAACCAAGCAGGAGACACCCGTACCAGCAATTGCCTTCTTGTGGGCCATCACCCACCCCTGCAAACTGATCACAGCATCCTGCAGGACTGAGCACATGCAGTTATCTTCTCCCTCTGGACACACTTGATTTAGACCTAATGAAAACAGCTACAAACTGGATCTTGACCCCAAAAATAGCAGGCAAGGAATGAGAGAATAGCCTTTTGAATGGAGAACAATGGAATTACATTTCATGTTAATTCCTGAATTACTCTCAAATTATGTCAAAAAGCAAGGCTTGAGGGATTTTAGATCACATCAAGGTCAAAAGAAGCCCTGAGGAGAAATTGTGACTTTTTTTACTGTTCAAAGGAATTGAAGTGCCTCAAAGTGTCTTCTGGTGAGAAACTTCTACTGTAGTAGAAGCCCCATCTTGGGGCTTGTTAGAGCTGCTCTAGATCTGGGTCTGGCCCCAAGATGCTGCTGAGAGGGAGGCTTTGATTCCCTGTCCCCCAGGAGTCCTCAGGTCCTGCTGGAATTCGCATGCAATGATATTTGAAGGGGGTGTCCTGAGATTCAGTCCAAGCTCTGCCATCTGCCCAAGCCTGTGTTTGTTGGTTACTGTGGTGGGGCCCCATGGGACATAACCTGAAAAGCCATTGCTTGTGAATGGGGAAATTCTTCCCCTTTGCCCAACTGCTGAGCAGAGCCAAATTCTTCGGAGTCCTGGACCACAAATCTGCCATTTCAGTGGGTTTGTGTTTTTCAACAGATCATGGATGAATTACAGCCCTTTTTGTTTTCTAGGAGACCAATGGGGCAAAGTGTGTTGAGGCTAAAACATATTTGTTCAATTTTTGGTATCTTCCCCTCATACACACCCTGTTTTTATTTTATTTTGGAGCTAAAGACCTTAAAGAAAGTGAGGGCCCTTTGCTAACATGTTGAGGTTAATTCTGACCCTCTGGATCATATCCACAGCTGCTTGCACTTGGCAGATTTGCTCCCAAAAGTGACCCTCCCGCTGCCTGCTGAGAATCCAAACCTTTTGAATGGCCCTGAGCAACATATACCTGGTGCTAAAATGTGGGGAAGAGACTTCCAGTGTCACAGATCATGTGTGGAGAGCAGGAGACTGTTCCTGGGAGGCCATCTGGATGCACTGCTTGTTTCATGTCATGTCCTGCTCCGTGGGGCCTCGCTTCCACTGCTCCACAACAAACCCAAGGTGCTGCTGTGCCTCCAGCCAGTACAGGGACTTCAGTCACTTGTTGTTATTGCGTCTCTGTTTGTGTTTTTCTAAGCATTTGTGTTCCACCAGCACACTCAGAGTGAGTGCTCTCGAGGGGGAATTTCCTTCCTGGTAAACAATCCTGCAGTGTGATTCAGCAGGAAGGATGTGGTGGTTGAGGCACTGGACTGGGATTTGGGAGACAGGGGTTCTGTTCCCAGCTCTACCACAGTCAAGATGTGATGATGAGTGGAAGGGCAAGCAAACAAAGAGGAGGATCTGTGTAGCTGTGGCAAAAACATGCTTTCACATGGCCTGTTTGAACAGATTGGGGTTAGGTAGGTCTGGGGTTTGTAAAGAATCATAGAATCTGCTGAGTTGGAAAGGACCTCAGGATCATCGAGTCCAGCTCTTCACCTTGTGCAGGAGTTTTGTTTGGCTACTCAAGTGAAGAGCATTAGGGACTCGTGTTTGTGCAGTTCAAGTCTGGAACTCAGCTTATTCCAGGACCTCAGCTGTGTTTCTAACTCCATGTTGTTTTATCTTCCATCGGCTCTCAGATGCCACTTTCCAGTGCTTCTTGGTTGACTCAATTCAGTTTCCTGTTGCATTCTCTGATCTTCAGGCATGTGTCCTATGGCTCGTACACTAAGTTGCACATGCATGTAGGTTCTCCACTCTCCTGCTAGATTCAAGGACAACAGACCACACACAAGATATGCCCTTTCTCACACAGGATGAAGTTCCTGCAGTTTGACTGTAACTCTACATTTTCTTTCCAGAGGCAAGAGCTTGGGCTGCATCTCTGAGTTTAGACCTTCAACCTCAGCATCCTGATCTCGTGCCACCTTTGGGAGGATGAATCAGGACAGTTACTCAAGTGATCAGCCCACGGGTGAGTTTTCATTCAGCATAATTTACTTTCCATTTATTTTCTTACTGCTATTGGAGGAGGATGCCGAGTCACAAGTAAAGCAAAACGTGTGAATCAATGCTAAATTGTATGCCATAAAGATTATTGGATCTTTGAAGTTTTCTGTCCACATCTGGGTATCAGCATTCTTAGAATTCTAGTCCGGGTTGAAAATTTTTCTAGCAATTTTTTTTGGTAAGTTCTCACCAGTTCAGAAGAACACAGGGGTTTTACTACTGTGCTAGACAACTCATTCTGCTATTTGTCATAACTTAGTTTCCTCATTAATTGCTTTGGTAATTGGTTACCCTTTGCACTAAGGGAAGATGTGCACACACCATTGTCAGGTATGTCCCATCAAGTCCAAGGGTCAGGGTCCCTGCTGGAGAGATTGGATAGACAGGAATTTGTTACTTCTGGCTCAGACCTGCCATAAATTTCTTCTTGTCTTCTATCCCCATCTTTGGCTGTGGGAGTTCAGCCTCAGCGAGTGCTGCTGGCAGTTTGTGTTGGGAGGGGCAGATGCCAGGGGCCGTGCCTGCAGCCTCCCAGGCTCTGCTCAGCCTGGGCTTTTTTGGAAGTGTCAAGGGGCATTCTTAGCTCTGACGTGAGGGCTATTTTTTGACAGTTCCCATTGTTCCCCACTCTTTGTTCATGGGTGAGGTCTTTTTGTCTGAGGCCTTTGTCAGAAATAGAGGCTGTTAGGAGAGCTGTCTGCTCACAGGTTGGGGGAGTTTTCTTTTGTTATCGAGTCCTGAGAATTTCTTCCTTGCTTTTACAGACTTGCTTGGGCAAACTTGCCCAGACAAATGAGGGGATTGCCGGGATCTCCCCTTGCTGGGCCAGCAGGGAGAGGGGTCCTCAGAGCCACCACCCATGTGGTGGCTCTGGCTATCCCAGGTCACATGGCTGGGGCAGAGCAATTTGAGGTTCTGAACATCTGCCTACACTAAAGCCCTCGCCATTGTCCATGGGTTAGAATCTGGGGCTCAAAAATGGAAAATTTTAGAAAAATTCCTGGGGTAGCATGAAATATCTATTCTTTAATACTCAGCATGTACTTTTATTACTGTGAACAGGTGATGATGACACATCAGGATGTCATGGAGATTCATGAATTATCCACAGAAGGACCTAGAGGCTGGGTTTGGGGAAAAAGACATTCAAGTCTCTGTAACACATCCTGGGTGCTTGTAAGAAATGTCTGGTCAGAATATTCATAGATCACTCATTGCAGTCTTATTTTTTGGTAGGTGTAATAAATGTTGTGGTGTGAGTTTAGATCCACTCTCTAAAACAGGCACAGGAATGAATCTGTCCAGAGGGACTAATTTTCAGTGTATCACTTACATACATTTTATGCCTCCTGTTGAAGTGCTAGTTCTGGTTGCTCTTGGAGTCAAGTCCTGGGTTGGACAGGTGTGATACTGGTGATCTATATCCTGACTGAGGATAGGATTTTCCAATCTGGACCTCCATTTGTTCAGCTTCCAGCACTACCTATTGAGTTTTACATTGTTGGTTCATTTCATTCTCTGAGCTGCTACTGAAGCTATACTTAGAGAGGAAGGATATTATAATTTTGTGAAAGATTAAAATACTGTAATCCAGCTGGAAGGGGAGACCTTTTCTCAAGGTGAGAGACAGCCAAGGTTTTTCCCATTCTGTCCTCCCCTTATATGTAAGGGGAAGGAAGTAGTGGTAAAGGCCCCTTCAGCTTCCTGAGGGCTGGGGCACGGATTTCCAGACACAGCCCTCTCCCCCATCCATCACCAGCCCGGCCAAACAATCGCAGAGCACGAGGGGAAAACACCCAGCCAGGATAAACACCAGGAGCAGAGCCTGGGAGCAGAGCCCTGGAGCCCAGCACCAGCCAGCCTCCTCTGGGGCTGGGCCTGGCAGCAGCCACTGCACATTTGCTGCCCTTCCCTTTATCATTAAGTGTCTTAATAATCAAAGTTCCCCTTCAAAGAAGCATCTCAACAAATCAGAAAGGGAGGAAAGGAGGCAAAGGGCTGATGTTTGCTGAGGAGCTGCTGTGCTGGCAGGTGTTGGGGCCTGGGGCCAAGGAGGTGCTGGGGTTGCTCTGGGGTGCATCCTGGGTGATGTGTGGGTCACTGTGGGTGCTGGTACAGAGGCAGAGCTTTCTGTCAGCTCTTCAGGGCAGTACTGAGGCAAAGCCATCTGTGATGCCTTAAAGAAGGAGGAACCAAGTCAGGTGGGGGCCTCACCTTTGACTGGATCACCTTTGCTGAATACGATTCTCTCCAAGAAGAGGCTCAGAACTGAACTGGGATCTTTTTCCCTGTATCACTGCTTTTGTTTAAATGCTGCATTACAATATTTGGGTCATATTTTCAGATCTATCTGCTCTGTAACCTGTTTTTAACGATTCCTTAAACCAACTATTTGGGTTTATATTTTTCAGTATGGTTTTAGTATCCTCACAAACATTGAACTGGGAATTTCTCCCTACAAGTACCTGAAGAGAGGTTGTAGTGAGGTGGTGGTTTGGTCTGTTTTTCCCTGTGCCAGGGGACAGGACAAAAGGAAATGGCCTTAGTTGCAACAGGGGAGGTTCAGATTAGATATTAGAAAAATTTTTTTCACTGAAGGAGTGGTCAGGCTCTGTGCTGACTACCTGCAGGAGCACCTCCTCTTCCCAGACAGATGTGCCTTTCTGGGCACAGGTGTGCCTTTTTGTCTGAGGCCTTTGTCAGAAATGGAGGCTGTTAGGAGAGCCGCTATTTCTGGGGTTCCTTCATTCCTTCTCCTCTGTTTCACATTTTTATTGTCGGGGCTTGCAGCAGGCATGGGGTGGGCAGTAAGCTGCTTAAATGCCCTTACAACACTTTGCAGGACAGAAATAATTTTTAATTTAAGGTCTGTAAAGAATGCAGGATTATGGAACCCTCATTTTAAAGCTGAAAGTATTTCTGCAGTGCTAACACTTATTTTAAATCTATCAGAAGTGCACATAAGCAACAGCAAGTGAAAAAGAAAAGGAGGTAAGAAGTTCCTGGGGATGGGATGGATAATAAATAGCAGCCCTGGCTGCATGGTTATGAAAACATTAACCCAAAAAATTTACCCATCTGGCCTAGAGCTAGAGAACAGCAGGTTTCCTCATGCTCAGTTCTGGGTGTAGATGCTGGAAGTTGAAGCTGTCAACTTTAAAATAAAAAAAGCCAAACTCAGCAACCTGATTTCAGATCCTGCCGCAGCCCCCCAGTCCCCAGTCTGCTGGTGGCATTTGGTAGAGGGATCATTTCCCTGTTTGGGAGAGTGTTAATATTCCCCTTTGTGAGGCTGTGTTACTGTACACGAGAAAGTGCTCATGTTAACAGCATGCAGCATTTTTAATTTCCTTCTAGAACATAACTGATTGTGTGTTTGCTTGTCCTGGGCATCCTGTTTGGAAGAAGGCACCACTCAAGTGGTCATGGGTGTGATTCTGCTCAGGTCCTTCATGCATTGATCTAATCATTATTTCATTAATCTAATGATGCACTGTGACAGCAATGGGTTAAAGAGACAGGACTGTGATTTGTTGGCAGTGTCCCATGAAGTCCAAGAATGCCAGCTGGGGATGACCCCACGAGCAATGAGGGGAACATGGTACACTGGAACAGGACCGGATCTGCTGCAGGCTCTGGGAGAGGCTGCAGGCACTGAGGGATTTGTGTCAGGACACTGGGCTGGAAGGACTGGGAATTCTCAAAGAAGGGAGAGCAAGCAGGGACTGCCAGCCTGTCCTGACATGTGGCTGTTGTGGTTCATGCCTCAAGGGAAGTCCTTGGGACTGCCAGAGTCTTGGAAAAGACAAAGAAATAGGCTTGTGATGGTAAGTGCTGTTTGCCCAAGGATACAAAAACACCATGTGCCTGGGAAGAGTGATGTTTAGATTGGATATGTGGTCATACAGCAGAAACTGATGGATAATGAAGGAGTTTTCCAGGAATTGCCTGCTGGTCTCTACATTCCTCTTTGCAAAAAGGCATGGAGTATAACAGCTGCTTCCACCCACTCTGGTTCTTCCACATAGATCTAGTGAAGAAAAGGGTCAAGTTAAATCCAACTGTCCCAAATACCTTCCCAAACCCTAGCAAGGTTCAGGTAACAAGCCTTGGTGGAAGAACATCCTGTGAAATCAAACAAGCACTAGTTATGAGAGAGACAGGAGGTGACACTGTCCTGCAGCCCAGGACCTGCTGCCACTCGGTGCCTGGTACCATGCACAGCCCTGGGAGGCTGCAGGGCTCCATGCAGGGCTCCCTGCATCCTTCTTGTCCTGCAGCACAGCCCTGGCTCCCTGGGCAGATATAGTGTGTGCTGTGGTGGAGCAGGGGCTGCCTGCAGCATGTAGCCACAGCTCTCTAGCCCAGGTGTTGGGAGCACAACCCTGCCCGTGTGTGTGGGGAGGGAGGGACAGCTCTGCTGCAGCAGGGACTCGTTTGTGCTGCAGTGGGAACTGGAAGCAGTGGACACGTCCTGCTCAGAGGCTGCAGCAGAGTTTGCTGTGTGTGATTGTGCCTTCTTTTAAATTAAACTATTTTGCAAGCACTTCCTTCCTGCATTTCTCAGAAGGAGGGAGGGGGGTGTGCAAAGAATGTTGAACTGCCTTTGACGGAGGAAGAAAACTGAAGAAAACAAGAGATGCAATCCTAACTACTGACCTTTTACTTGAGCTTGGTGATGTTTTTCAGCAGCAGAGCCTCTGGGGAGTAACAGCATCCTCCTTGCTATTGTGCTGCGTGCCCAAAAAGGGGGCTAAAGTTCAGCTTTTATGATGTTCTCACTCTGGGCTTGTGGGAAAAAGGCCACATTCCCTTTCTTAGGTCATACGAGTGCAAGAGATGACAGAGTCCTACAGTCTAACCCCAGGGCAGGAGGCCAGTGCAGAATGGGACTGGGATAGACAGCTTGGTAAATATGCTGCCAGCTTTTTCTCCTTATGGAGAGTCACAGCAGGTGGGAGGGTAATTTACATTGTTAAATTAAAAGGCACTGATTTATTTTATGTTGGTGTGTTATTGTTTCATAAGAGCACATGGGTTGCCGTTACATGTGATGGACTCTTGCAGTTTATTGTTAAATCCTCCTTTTCCACTTTGGTCAACAGTTACTGGAAATGAACGTTATCTACCAGAACAAAAACAAGACGCAAATAAGCACAAAACTAAATCCCAACCTCCTCCCCAGCAAACTAGAGATTTTCAGGGAACCCTCCATCATTTTGAGGGTGGGATTATTGCAGTGGATGTTCTCAAATGGTGCTCTTTGGCCCTCAAACTGTTTGTTCCCTGTACCTAGGGCCTAGAGAGACACCAGTCCCCTTGCTCGTGGGGCCTGATTAGGCTCTGTGTCTTTAAGCTGCCACCTGGTCTGACTGTCCCCCTTCCCTCAGCCACATCTGGTGTTTCTCACCATTGAGGTTTTCTTCAGCCTTGTTGAGGTGTTGTTCAACAGACACTGAGCTGGTGTTTCCATATGGCATGGTCCTGGCTGTGCTGTGCTTTCTGAAATACAGGGTCTGGGAGCAGAGGAGGTGGTTCTGCCTGGAAAGGCTGCCTATCATAAGGATAAATTCTGTTCTAAAATTACAGATACTGTTTTAAAGTTTCTATAAGACATACTGTTCAAAAAGCAAATCTGGACGATGCTGACATCCACCTGTGCATTGCCATCCTTTGGCAGTGCTGGTGACTCTGCTCCAGTGGCTCAGGGTGCTGATCAGCTGGCACCCCCTCCATGAGCAGCAAGCTGAGAAATCCTGTCCTAGGGCTGATGTGTGAGTTTGCCTTCAGCTGGAATCTTGTCTTCTGCATGGCAGAGCACATAAAACCCCAGCTCCTGTCAGGTCACTGAAGGATAGGTGTCACTATCTGGTGTGCAATCAGTACTGTGAATTCTGTGTGATAAGGAAAGATGTGTGTTCTGGTAGAATGGAGCAAGTGGAAGTGCTGACTGATCAAACAGCTGAATCACAGCTGCAAAAGAAAGGTCTTGCTCCTGCCCTTCTCTCTCATGCCCTTGCACCCAGTCCTGGCACATGAGTCACCTCTTTGGTCGTGTGCTGGTACCTTGGAGCCTTCACTGAGTTGCTTCAATTCCCAGGCCCAGCAAGAGCAGATCAGTATTTTGACCAAGTTCATTTTCTATGGAGGTGAAGCAGAGGGGCAGCTCTGATCTCTGCTCCCTGGGACAGGGACAGGAGCCAGGGAAGGGCTGGAGCTGGGCCAGGGCAGGCTCAGGCTGGAGATCAGGGAAAGGTTCTTCCCCCAGAGGGTGCTGGCACTGCCCAGGCTCCCCAGGGAATGGGCACGGCCCCGAGGCTGCCAGAGCTCCAGGAGCGTTTGGACAGCGCTGCCAGGGATGGACAGGGTGGCATTGTTGGGGGGTTGGGCAGGGCCAGGATGGACTAGATCATCCTGGTGGGTCCCTTCCAGCTCAGGATATTCAGTGATTCTAATGAGAACGAGTCACTTTGCTTTTGGACAGCTCATGTCCTAAGTAGAATGTCTTGGCACCAGCCAAGTGGTGCAATAGAGTCAGGTTATTCAAAGTGCTTGAGGAAACATGCAGACACCAAGCCCACCTTTGGGTGGCTGTTTTAGGGGCACAGACGTGTTGGTGTTTGTAGTTATTCTCAGTTCTTCTGAAGAAAGAACAGAGATAATTCTCCCAGGCTTGGCCTGGGAAACTCAGACGAAAGAATTATAAACTATACTATCACTATCTCTTCTCACACCTGTTATTTACAATAGTTGTTTTCCTGAGTTTGTTATTCATAGCTCACCGATAGCGTGTGGGGTGCTTTCTCTAAGACCAATCAGGTCTTAGCCTAGCAAGTCTGGTTATAAAAGACTTGCTGCATTTCTACTATTTGGGCTCTTCTTACAATTCTTATAATAAAGCTTGTTCTCTGGCCTTCTGAACCTTGGAGTCTCTCATTCTGTTCCTGGCTCGACAGGGACAGGTGTTCCCTCCTTAGCAGTGTACCTCACCCTGTGGCACGGTGAGCTGTGTGACTATGGCCAGAGGAGGCAGCTCACGCACCTTGTAACTTTTGATTTGGTCTTTGACATTGAGCCTTGCCTTTGTAGTGGCCTCTGGTGACTGACCCTCACATGTGGGATACACAAATACCCAGTTACCTGAGTGTGCAGGGAGATGTGTGGGTTCTGAAGGAGAGAAATGAGATGCTTGGAGTCTGTCAACTCTCTGGCATTTCTGGTTATCACAGTGAGGGGTGGAGGGAAATTAATGCTGTGAAAACAGGTCTGAAGATGAGGGAGGTTTGCCACAGAGAAGGGATTTGGACCTGGGATTTGGATGTGAAGCCTAGGGCAGTGGGATTCAGGTAACACCTGAAGTGTGTCTGGTCAAGGCAAGATCACAGCCCCTAAAGATTACTGAATATTTCTTTGTCTTTGTGGTTCACAAGTGTTGATTTTCATATCTGCAAGGACTTGCCTGTGGCACCTTGTGATGCTGTGGGGTGCAGGGGCTGGCTATACACTCCTGCCCCACTGCTCCCCTCCTCCCTCACCCAGCACTGAGTGACTCTGGTGGCTGTGGAAGATCCACCATCCCTGCTGACGCCCCGGGAGGTGCTCATTTCACAGAGCTGTAGGCTTGGGCTCTACAGATCACTCATTTAACCTTACTTAATTTTGCCTAATCTGAGAACGGATCTCTTTTCATTTTCTGCTGGATGCACTTTGCACTGAGCTATACAGACATTGAGAGGGAGAAGAATTTGTCTAAATTGTTTATTTTTCCTTGGGAAAAAGAAATGGAGATTCATTACCAGTTTTCCCTCCCCAGGGCTCTCCCTGAGCAAATCCCTGCTTCGGTGGCAGAGGTTTGCAGCGAGCTATTGGCAATTCTGCACGACAAAAGTTCACACAGTTCAGAGCTCCAGCAATTACAGAGGAGCTTTTCTTGGGATTTTTAAAATGTCCTAGACACAATTAAAATAATTTCTCAGCAAGGAGAGTGCAAGCTGGGGACTCTCCGGCAGATGTAATCACTCAAGGAAAACTTTGTTTGGCTTGGCTGGGCCCTGCCTTCGTTCCATGCTCTTTCATCCCACCACCAGGCTTTGTCTCAGTCTTTGCAGTGTCTCTCTGTCTGTCTTTCCCTCTTTCCATCTGCCCCACATTCCGCTGCAGGCTGAATGGGACAGCCTTAACCTGGCTACTTCCAAGACAAACAGCGAGTCAGATGGAAAAAGGGGGGCCCTTGGCTGTCAGGAGGCTCCGTGGTCACTCACTTCCTAGAATTAAAGGCTGGGAGTTGATCTGTAAGCCAGCCAAGCCAGAGACAATGATTGGGCTCCCATTTTGTTCCTTTGATACTGTCTTAAATATGTGCAATGACTGTGAAAACAAAATTTGCATAAAGTAGAAATCCACTTTCTCATACAGATCTGTCCTACCCTCTGTCCTCCATTGTGGATGACACACATGGCAAAGCTCAGCTGTTGTTTCTTACAGGGTTTTGGGAACCAGGCCTGTTCTTAGAGAACTGAGCTGTAACAATTCCTGGCTATCATGGGATAGTTTTGGTAGCCACACAGATGGGACTGGTACAGCTGGAATTCCGGTGCTGGACTGCATGGTCCTTGTGAGTCAGTTCCACCTCAGGAGGTTCTGTAAATCAACAGGAGAGAAGCATTAAAGCCACTGTGACCCCAGGTCACCTCCAGTATGTCCAGCCAGGCCCTGGTTTCATGCCATGGCTTTGCCCAGCCTCTGGACAGGGGTATTGCCTGTGCCCACATGTGACAGGGGTGTGAAGGTGCCTTTCCCTGCTCCAGAACCACCCCTAGACAATGATGCTATGCTTTTTGGACATGAGATTTTCAGCTCTAAACCTCAGAGTGCTGCTGGGCTGTACCAGGTCATGGTGATTAGAGAGCAGGTAATTATTGACTGTGTGGTTTGCAGGTTCTGTCACTGGTGAAGCTGGGATAAGAAGTGGGCAGATTCCCTCTCAGGCACTGAGGGACATTTAAAATGATGCAGAGTGCCTCAGGTTGGGTGGGTGACCTGAGAAGTGCCTGTGAACTGGTGCTCATGGGCACAGAGCCCTTTAGAGCAGCCTGAGCTCTCTGAGCAGCCCCAGGGCTGTGGCAGCCCCCCAGTCTCTGTAGCCACTCTGTCCCAAATGGGCCCCAGGCAGGGCTTGGGGTGGCAGATATCACACACTGAGCTGGTTCTCTGCTTTCATTCATTACTGTAACTCGGTACCACACACTAAAGACACTTCCCATTGGTATTCAGGGCTCATATACCAGCCCTGCACGGTTTCCTGCGGCTTCCAAGGGAAAGGACCTTTCCATGCATAATTTAATCACGTTCAGCACGGCAGCAGTGGGATTTCTTTTTTTCCACAGAAAGTCTGTAACATCTCATTGGTGAACTCCTATACTCTGAGAACTCAGAGTGCGCTTGCTTATCTCACTCTCTCAGATAAACACCTCTCAGCATCCTGTTTTTCTTGTGCCATACGAACAGGAAGAGAGCGATTGTTTGCGATGTGCGTCAGTCAGAGCTGGAACCAGGCAGCCCCTTACCCTCCCCATCACCATGGAAACCACCAAATCCCTTCAAACACATTGGTGCTGAGCTGACAGGTATCCTGGCTTTTCCACTTAGCCTCCCCAGAGCTGTGACTTTAACATGCGAAACCTCTCACAAACAGGGTTTTTTTTTTTTATCTAGGAGGTGCAGCTATAAATTAAGGGAACAGCCTTCACTATTTCTGTCTTAAGTAGCAGTGAGATCTTTTATTTGGCCATGGATTTGGTGCTAGGAGCACCAGAACGGCTCAGAGGCCTGTAGTTAGTGGGAGTGTGGTGTGAGGGACTGGGCAAGGTTCTGCCTGGGCCTGTGTGTAATGTCTGCAGCGTGTCCTGGAGACAAGTGGTTTGAGCTAGCTGGCTTTAGGAAAAGCATCTAGCTGTTCTGCAATCACTTCAGGGTGACCTGGAGAGCTTTGTGTGTGGACAGAGCAGATTTAGGATTTGGGAGTGATTAGAACTGTTCCTGGCACCTTAACATGGGATTTTCAAAAGCTGCTGCAGACATATGGATGAAGAACACATTTTTTGAATGTTCTGATAATGCTGAGTGTCAGTGCTGGTCTAGTGGAAGGTGTCCCTGTCCATGGCAGGGGAGTTGGAATGAGATGATCTTTAAGAGCCCTTCCAACAACTTAGTCCAGAATTCTACCAGAGATGGAGTTTCAACCTACCCTGAGATGTAATTAGCCAGAGGAAGAAGGAGAAATTCTTTTAACTTAGGGGTTTAACCATTGTTTTATTCAACATAAGCAAAGCAGCAATTTCCTTCTGTCTCTGGAGGGCTTGATTCAGCCTGGACAGATGGATCTCTTCCACTTTGTTTACCTGAGTAAATATGTCACCATGTCCTCAAGTGCCACATCTTCACCTGTTTTGAACACTTGCAAGGCTGGTGACTCCTCCACTGCCCAGCCCTTCTGGCTCTGTCCAGGGCCTGGCTGGCTCAGCTGCATGACCACCGCACACAGTGACCTTGGAAAGGGAGAGGCCCTGCCCCATTCAGCATCTGTGGAGCTGCTAAATGTGCTCAAGTGAGGAACTGGCAGAAGAAAAGGTGGGAATGTCTTTTATACAAGAATCAAACTATTGTTTCTGTTCTCAAAAGAAAGTTGGATGGCTTCAAAATACGTACTACAGCTTTTTAGAATTACCAGGTGGGTTTTTTCATATAAAACTACTTAGGATGCAGAGTTAAAGGTTGTTAGGTTGAGAACTTGGGGATTTCCAGAGATGTCTGGAGGCAAAAAAATACATATCATTTTAGCTCTATGATAGTACTCTGGATCTGATCATTCTTTCCCATCCTGCACTTGGGTCCTCTGGGGCTGCTGCTGTTCCTGGCAGTCTCAGTCTCTTACATAATTAAGAAGTTTCCCCTTTTATCCTTGACAATACCGTTTTTCTTCCCCTTGCAGGATTGATAAATTTGAAAGAAAAAATGGTTAGTTTTCTGGAGTGCTGTTTTAGGTGTTTTTAAAGTGAATTGCCATTTCTATGAAAGTGCCATTAACTCAGTGTAAGGTCATTAACTGGCACCCTGGCTGTGACAGATCCTCCTGTTCCTGTTCTGAGGAGGTTGGCAGAACAGTGGCATGTGAGGAAGGGCTCATTCCACAGCACTGATTGTTGTCCTTCTTTTGGGAACGTGGTACTTGCTCCTCAACCGTTCCCTCAACACTGATTTGGTTTATGGGAACAAAACCTAATTCTCTTCATCACTGAAAAAAATGCATGGAGCTGGTGCCTGAAAGAAGTAAGGGTAGCCTGGCTGAATTTTTGAAGGAAAAGAAAAACTGTATGATGAAACTGTGGGTTTTGTTTAAACAGTTTTGAACACAGGAGTACAAACCGTGGTTTGGTAAGGATGGGGATCCACCGAGCCCAGGGCCTTGAGCCACCCCTCTGGCTGTGCCTGGCCATGAGGGTGGAGGGAGAGGTGTAAAATGGGAAGGGAATGAGGAACTGCAGTGCTGCCCTCCCCTCCCATGTGTGTCCTGTGCCCGAGATTGTCATCCTGGTGCTGCAGAGCCCTTGACACTGAGGTTAGAGCCCCTCTGACAGAGGAGGAAACCATGTGAGAGTATTGACAATTACATGCAAAAGGTTTATGATTGTTACATTTTTAGGCTTTTATGAAGTTGGATTTCATTAACTGCCTAGAAAGCAACCTCTTGGTATTATTTTTAGAATTGCTATTTCTGTACAAATTGCTGCACTTCTTGTCCAGCCAGGGTGCACTGAAAGCATCCCCAAATGACTTCTGTTTGTCTAAGGTGATGTCACACCTTGTTCAGGATGACAGTGTGGGACAGGCTCCTTCACTCCTGGGCAAGGGAAGTTTCTGCTGCCCAGGCTGGGTCATCTCAGGCACTGCAAGGGTGTCCCAGAGCTGGGTGACTCCTTGGTGAGGTTTCATTTTTATTTGTTGAGTTGGCACCAGCTCTGAAGGCCACCGTCTGCTCCCGTGCTGGGTGTGGTGCCCAGGTGTTGTGAGGGAGGAAATTCTGCCCCTCTGCCCTGCTCAGGTGAGACCCCACCTGCAGAGCTGCCCTGGCCCTGGGGCCCAGCACAGGAAAGATGTGGACCTGCTGGAGCGAGTCCAGAGGAGGTCATGGAGCTGCTCCAAGGGCTGGAGCCCCTCTGCTCTGGAGACAGGCTGGGAGAGCTGGGGATGCTCACCTGGAGAGGAGAAGGCTCCAGGGAGAGCTCAGAGCCCCTTCCAGGGCCTAAAGGGGCTCCAGGAGAGCTGGAGAGGGACTGGGGACAAGGCATGGAGGGACAGGACACAGGGAATGGCTTCCCAGTGCCAGAGGGCAGGGATGGATGGGATATTGGGAAGGAATTGTTCCCTGGGAGGGTGGGGAGGCCCTGGCACAGGGTGCCCAGAGCAGCTGTGGCTGCCCCTGGATCCCTGGCAGTGCCCAGGGCCAGGCTGGATGGGGCTGGGAGCAGCCTGGGACAGTGGGAGTGTCCCTGCCATGGCAGAGGGTGGAACTGGTTGGGCTTTGAGGTCCCTGCAACCCAAACCAGTCTGGGATTCCGTGTTGTTGTGGTTGCTGCTCAGGTGTCTGTACACTCTGGGAGGGAGAGGAATGTGGATGTTCTCCGGCTGATGTGGGGAGAGGGGGAGGAAAGCCCCTGTTTGGAGCACAGGGGTGGGGCTGTGCTGAGGCTGCCCTGCCGCACAGAGCCCGGGGAGCAGCTCTCCAGTCTCTCCACTGACAAAAGCACTAAGAAAATAAGAGGGCAATGTCACTGCTGTTGTGACATTGTTGTCACTGAGCACTGTTGTGCTCAGCCAAGTGAGCCTTCTCTTAATGAGGGTGCATTTTGTTTGATCTGTGCTTTTTGGGGGGGAAATGATGAATTTTAGCCATTAGGAAAACAAAAGGCATGGTTATTTGTAAGGATTGTTTTATAAGAAGCATATGTGTGCTTTATTATTCTTGTGCTTGAAGTGTGGGGATTGTTTTCAGTTGGGAGGCTGCAGGAGAAGAATGTGAACTTCTGACTCACTTAGAAATCAAGCATGTATCAGCCAAATGCTGAGGGTTCCTATTATGTTTTCATAACTCAAATTTCTCAGAATGGAAAGGATCTCACTTGCCCTTAGTTAGAGAATGATCATTGAGAAAGGCTGGCTTGTTTTCTAGAAAAACTTCTCTTGGTTTCAATACACTGTTCATTTCCCTTTTCTTTCTCCAGCAGGGCAGTTTTTCTGTGTTCTGCCTGTGCACCTCCTTCTCCACCATATTTCTATTTGAGCTCCTAATTCTGGCTTTTCAATAATGATGTACTCAGTAGCACAGACCAAGGTATGGCTTCACAGAGTGATCCCAGGAAAGTGTGGGCTCAGCTAGTGGCACCTGAGGAATTCTGGCTTTTGTCATGAGGAACATGAGATGAGTATTTCCTGCAGAGCCAGATGCAGCCCCAGCCATTCTGTAGTTGTGTGCTTGGTGTAAGCTTACGCAAGGGTATTAGAGAGCACACATTCAGTAGGACTAATAATTCTGTGATACATGACTGCATGTTGGCACATTTACAGAATAGTTCCAAACCAGAGACTCGTGGAGGAATTGCTGGCCTGTACCTTGCAAGATGCATCATTGAGTTAGAAGTTTCTGTTAAACGAAGTCTGTCTGGAAGACGGTAAAGAACCACAAGAGATAAGCCTCTAGATACTGACCGCCTCCCTAAAGTGAAGCAAAATATTTCCTGCTGAGTGAAGCAGCCATCTCAGTTGGATTGGAATAAAGCTTTGCTCCTGCTCTCGGTACAGGCAGGGAACTGGGCTGGGGTAATCACTCCAGGCTGACTTTTCCATCTGGCCTATGAACAAAACATAAACTGGTTCTGCAGCAGGGATGTCTGGGCCAGCTTGTGGCAGTGTGTTAGGTGGTGTGACCCTTTTATTTCAGTACCAATCCCAGCTGTGGGAATCTTCATCTGCTGTAGAGAGGTCACAGGGGCCTTTGTGTCTCTCCTGGCAAGCAGGAGGTGCTGTCATCACAGGGCTGGAGAAACAGAGCAGTCACAGCTGGTCGATGAATGAAAAAATGTGAAACCATTCATCTTACATGAGGTTTCTGGTGACTGAGAATGAGCTGATGTTCAAAGTCAGGTGATTACAAGTGAGGAACTCAGAGCATTTTGGGATATTTTCCCCTCCTGCCTGATGTGGATCTTCCCATTGATTGCATTAGAGTAGAAGGGGAATCCAAGTGTGTGGATGAAGAGCTGGAGGAACAAGTAAGAAATGCCTTCCTTTCCCTTGGTGAACCTGGACTCCCAGACCTCCCTAAAGGCTCTGTCTTTAATGTTAAAATTACAGGGGAGGTGTGAAGAGTTCAGGACTGTGGTTGCTGGTGTGGTTCCTTCCCTCCCGAGATGTGAAAGGCTTGGTGCAGCTGAGTTCAAAGCTCTGTGGATCAGAAAACAGCAGCTGAAACTGGACACTGAGCCAAGGCTGGAGTGAGCCAGACAGGCCAAATAATGAAGGGTTCTCTCCATCTTCTTGCTTCATTGCCTTGCTGTGTGAGTTCAGCTAAATGCACAGTTAGACATTTTCAAGCATATTTGCCTTTTGTGGGAGGCACAGTGAAGGAATGGGTTGCTGGGATGGGGACAGAGTCTTGGAGCTAAAGCAGAGCAATGCATTGTTTCTGAAATGAAATAGATTGGTGACATCTGATAGTCCTGTAAATTTGGCTCTGTTGGATTCAGTGGTGGAAACGGAGCAGCCCGTCCTGGCAGCATTCCCTGTCCCTGCAGGCACTGCTACCTGAGCAGTGCAGGGAATACCTCTGGCTGCTTTCAGTCTTTAGTGGGGGGACTCATCACTGCAGTCAGTGGAGATTGGGATCAATCACCAAGTGCTGACTCCTCATAATAACAAACTGAAAGGGTTTTTTATATTACATGTGCTCACTAAAGAGAGACACAACATGAACACGTGGAAGGTGTCACAATCTGTGGGCTTCTGCAGAGGAATTTTGTACCTTTTTAATTAGATCAGCTTGTCCTCAGAGGTTCAAATTTGGGCACTAGAAAATGTACCCATTCATTTTTTCTCAATCGAAATGGTATAATTTCTGTGCCTATTCTTCTGCAAAACCAGCACACACTTGGTGTGAGCTGCAGCCACTTCTGAACAAAATTGAGACAAACTGGGTTTGGATAAGAGACTTTGATTAATTCACACATAACACACAATTTTTTTGTCCTCAGCTGCAATTTAAATGACCCAGAGTGGGCGTGCCCCTCATGCTGCTGGAACAGGAGCAGAGTGAATGGCTCTGCTCACCCAAACCCCCAGCTCATGCATTGTCTTCATTGAGGTATTGGAGTTTTAAAGTCCAAACGGGCCACCTGCCCTGAGGGGGACATGGAAATACCTTGAATTTTAATTTTCCTTTCAGAAATACATCTCTAAGACATGTTGATATATGCAGAAGTTTTCACTGAGAACAGATTCCAGGGATTTATTGAGGCAGAAGGCACACAAACAATAAGTAATAAGTAAAAATTCACAGATTGTTTACTGGGTGTATTGTTGATATTCCATTAGACATTTATTAAAATTCTGCTAACTTGAAGGACAGAGGGAGAAACTGGCTACCTTAAGAAAACATAACCATTGTAGGGCAGCAGAGGGACAGTGCCAATCTCTGCTGGCTGTGACAGGGACAGGAGTTGAACTCTCTGGTCCGTGTGGGTCCCTTCCAGCTCAGGATATTCTGTGATTCCATAATTTTTTGATTCATAATTAACGTTTTGTTCTTGACTTTTCCTGTCCATGGCTTTCAGCTGGGGCTCTTTGGAGGCTGTGACCCTGCATTTCACTTACTTTTTCCACTTTCTTTGGGGTTGCTTTTTTTTCATTCAGTATCTTTTCTTCTGCTGACTGTAATTCTTCCAGGTTTTGGGCCACAAGGCATTTAATGGCTTTGGGACAAAGAGAAAGTGTCAGGAGATTTTTTCCTTGGGAAATTCCTGCTCTGAGGTTGGATGTCACCTTTCCTCAGGCGAGAAGGAGGCTCAGTCAGAATGTGGGGTTCTCTTGCCAGGGTGTTTCAGCTGCACTGGTGAATAATACAGCAGAATTTTGCAAGGTCACCACTGCAAACCTCACCAGCAAATCCAGTGCTTACCTCACCAGCCCCCAGGCACCGCTTTTGTTGTGATCACAGCAGGGTTTGAGTGATGGATGCACAAAGGAAATGGAGAGAATGAACAGAAAGTAGTTTATGGCTTTCCTCAAAGGCATTTTTCTAACTCAAAAATATAAGCCTTGTGGTTTATATGGTTTTGAAATGTAACCACAGATCTTGAGAACTGGAAGACATTTGATTTACCATCTCTTGCAATTTTGGTACCAGGTTCAGGGCAGAACTCATTAATTTTCAGAATGAAAAACATTCAAAGGAAATATATTAATGTAGAATGTTTAAAACAGGAACATGCTATTGGGAGAAACTGTCAGTGCCAAAACCTGAGGTCTTTTGTGTCTTGTTGGAGTGGGTGCAGATCTGTCTTTTTGAGATCTCCACCAACATGCTCAGCCTTGATTTGGTGAGGCTTTTCCAGCTCTTTTAAGGTCTGCAACGCCCTTTTTTGGGAGCTATGAAGGGTCAGTGTCAGACTGAGCACTTTCTCTTGAGCTTAGTCTAGGAACTGGATGGGCTCAGCTGCCTGGGACATGTCTCCTGACCCTCCTCAGCTGCTCACAGCTGGAGCAAGGAGACCTGGTGTTCTCTGACTTTCCACACCGGGGTTTCTTTGCTGTTTTGCACCCTTGTTTTTATTTTGCTCATTGAATCCCCCTTGCTAATAGCTGGATATCTCTTCAGGATGTAGGAAACTCTGCAGGATTGAAGTTCTCTTTAGCAGTGGAGCTTCTGGGTGTCCTTGGTGGGAATGATGGGATTTTTCTGGCCATCATGCCCCATACTTGCCTTGTTCTTGTCCAGAGCTGAGCCCAGATGCACTTGTGGTTCAGTGCTGACCACTTGGTTTTCAGTCACTTTGCTTTATTCTTCCTTCTCTTGTACTTCTCCCTCACTCCCTGCTGGGTGGAACAGCTGCAAGGTCTCCAGGTTTTTCTGGAAGGCTTATGAAACTCCCTGTATGGTCCTGTTGTTTTTCACTGGATATCATGGTATTCGTGTATTGCTGTTTCTCTTCCTTCTCGGGTGTGGATGGGCAGGTACCTGTCTGATATCCTGCCCGAGTACAGCAGTAGTTATTGACTAATTATCCATGTCAAAGACACTGGTTTTTCACTCTCTAGGGGTGCCAGGAGAACCGTGAGGAGGACAGTCATCCAAAGAGGTCCTGCAGGAGACAGAGCAGATGAATTGTTCATTTCTTTCAGAAAACCAAACGATGTGGACCTTCACATTTCCATCTTCTGTCTCATCTGAAGAGTAACTGGATGCAATAGCTCCAGGTCCAGCATGAACTGTGGTGTCCTCCCTCTTGTGGGATGAGAAAAGGGCATGAGGTGACTTTGCTCTCCTGGCTGCATGTCTGGCTCTGGGAGCAACTGCTTGTGGGTTATTTTTTATGTTTAGCCCCTGACTGTGTGTCATCCTTAGATTCCCAGAAGCCTCACCAGGTGAGGAAGAGAACAGCCCTGTGCAGACACCAGCAGATTTCTCAGTTTCTCTCCTTGTTCAATCCCTGTCCTCTGTCATTGTGAAGCCACTGCCCCTTGTCCTGTCCTTACAGGCCCTTCTCTCAAGTCCCTCTCCAGCTCTCCTGGAGTCCCTTTGGGCACTGGAAGGGGCTCTGAGGTCTCCCTGGAGCCTTCTCCTCTGAGTCTCTCCACTAGGTCCGTGTCCCTCCTGTGCTGAGGAGCCTGGACTGGATACGAAGATCCAGGGGTGCTCTGTGGAAATAACCCGGCTCTGGGTGTGTTCAGAGCCTGGCTCTGTGGCAGGGAAGGTGTCCCTGTGTACCTGTGGCTGCTCAGTGCCATGCTGGCACTACTGACCTGATTAAAACTGACTGCAGAGATGTTTTCCTCCGGCTGTATCTGCTCGGGTTTCAGAGGCAGGGAAGTAAGGTAGGAAACAGTCAGTAAGGAAAGGGCTGGGTTTGTTGATTGAGGTTTAGAAAGCTTTTAACAAGTTGAATTATTGGTTGTATGTGAAGTGAAACACTGCTCTCATTTCCTGTGTCATTCCAGCCTGTTCCTGCATTAATTACAGTTCAGATTTACAGTGTATTTGGTTACACACTGTGTTGCATTCTCCTGTGTGTGTATAAATTTCTTTGGGAGTCATGCCAAGAGGAGAGTGTGCAGATATGCACACACACATGGACTGAATTTGACTGTAATTTGCTAATTTACTGGGGAGAAGGGATCTGGCTTTTCTTCTGTTTTGGTGTAAAAAGAGCCTTTTCTTTTTCCAAAGGAGGAGCAGTAGCTGAGAACAGCCAATGTTTGGAGAGTTCAACATTTCAGAACAACCAGAGATGAGAGAAAATATTATCTTGTGAATTGTAAATGTGGCATTTTTAATTTGGCTGGTGTTTCCCAGAGGTTAGTGGATAATGGGAATATTATCATGCTCTTGGCTCAACCAGTAATCAGCTTGCTACTTCAAGTATTTTATAAATGCAGTGCCTCAGAGTTCAGCTGGATGAGGTAGAGCCTTTCACAGCTGAAGGAGTTTTTTGTGACCTGAAATATGAAGTGTGATGAGATACTGAGCATGAAATCTAGCATTTGGAAATAAGCTCTTTAGGCATTGTAAAACACAGAAGGTGATTAAAAGGAAGTTTCCTTTTCAGTTTAACATTTTTCTTTTGGCTGTATGAAAACATAAGAGGAGGTGCATTAGGAGGATTGATTTTGAGGAGTTCATTCAGATTTTTAATTTCATTCTTCACATTTAATCTGTTGATGCTGCAGATGATTTTCATTCAGAATATTTTGTGTTGTGGTTTCGTAAGTAAATGATTGCGAATTAAGTAGAATCAGATATCAAACATGTTACTGCTTTTAAAATGAAATATTCCTAAACAATTGCTTTAGAAGTACTGGTGTGATGAATATTGGTGTGATGAATAATGGTATGATGAATGACTGTGTGAGGAATGATAACACACAAAAGAACAACTGAATGCAAGTTCTGCAATAACTAGGCAAAAAGTAAGAGGAAAATTCCAAATAACCTTCTTTTGAAATATTTGATCCCTCTTTGTTTAGCCTTGCCACTTATCACAGCAGCCTTTCATCTTCCCTCTTCCGCAGGCACCCTCTTGCCTGAATCCCACTGCAGCCCCATTGTTGTCCAGCCTGGCAGGGCAGCACCCCTGAGTACACCCAGGTCCCTGTTCTGGCCCAAAGTCACCCACTCCCTCCTCCATCCCCAGCTTGCCAAGAGCTTCCACTGCAGAGCCATGCATTGAAAACTCCTGTGCTGATCATCCCTCCTGACCTGTGCAAGGTGCTGGCTCTTCCAGGACCCTTTGGTTTCCTGTGGGAAGGGTGAGGTGGGCAGGGTGTGGAGCAGCAGCAGGATTGGGCTGGAGCCGCAGCAGCACAGCTTTGGAGCCCATGGGGTGCTGAGTTAAAGCCGTGCCTGGTTGCCGGCTGTGATTTTGTTAGGATTTCAGCGTGCAGGGTTTTACGCACTAATCCTGACTGGCAGTTGGAGCTTGGTGGCTTCCAGCATGGAGTAGCTGATTTCTCTGGGGTGAAACAATGCCCCAGTGTGTCTGGGCTGCCTCTACAGAGCCAATAAATCTGTTTTGTTTTTCTCCCTCCCTTTCTCTCTTTCTTCCCCCTCCTCCAGGCCAGGACCCACTCCTACTGCTGAAAACCCTTCAGCTTCTCTGGACAAAGCATGAGCTGGGGAAGGTAAGGCTGAGCCCTGCACACAGCAGTTCCTCTGGATGCAGAGCATGTCTGGGCACAGGACGCTCGGGTCAGACCCACCAGTCTTCACGGCTGCTTTCATTCCAGCACTCAGGGGAAGAGCCTCTGCATTTGCAGCTACAAGTGAAAAGAAAAGGTAGCTTTGTGTGATGGGGAGCAGCTCAGGGGCTCCTAGAAAAGAGCTGGAGTTTCCAGGGCTGAGTTACAGAAAGAAGAAAATCAAAGTTGCTTTTCTTTTGTTTTAAACACTTTTTTTGTCCATTAAATAGAGGATCTTGGGGGGAGGGGGAAGAATATTGCTAGTAGGTGAAAAAAAATGAGAGTTGAACCTTGGTAGAGAAGTGCTTTATGCCAAGTGGATCTATAAAAGCTTTAATATTTGAAGTATTCTTTTTTTTTTCTTATTTGGTTTGGTTTTGCCTTTTAGACCGGTGAATGCAATTTACACTGCTGTCTAAAATTAGTGCTGTATTTTTATGCAGCAACCTATGGGCTCTACATGGAGATTTTTCATAGGCAGTAAAATATATTTCATTTAAGTTTGGAAGCTTGAAAACTAACAAAACCAGCAGATGCAGGGGTGAGTTTTCCATGTTTAACTCTCTGCTGCTCAGGCAGGTTCAGAAGTGAGATGGTTGCTTTTCTAGAAAGCCCAGAGCCCTGCAGCTCCCACAAAACCACATGGAGCATGTCCTGTGTGTAGTGGGCAGCGTGGCTGAGGACCTGGTGGACGTGCTCCATCCTGGCTGTCTGCAGTGCTTAGTCACTGTCCTGGACTGCTGCTCTTCGACTTTCCATTACTGGTAGTCTGTGGTTGCCAGCTGGAATAAACAACTGGAAACCCAGTGTGAGAGGTGCGTTTCCAAATGGTCACTCACTGATGGAGACTTGAACTCAGCAGCTCTGAAACCTTGAGCTTTGCATCAAGTTTTGTTAGAGTTGGAGGAAAAAAAATATCCGTTAGATCTAGAGGGCAGTTAATCCCACAAAACAACAGCAGGAAAGAGAAATCATCAAAATCTCTGCATTGGGTACCCTGGGATGCGTATGTGGATTCGGAAGAAAAATACTTTGGAAAAGACAAAGCCTCGCATGGACGTGTCCTTTGGCAGAGAGCACTGCAGTGATTCTGCTGGGGGTGGAAAAGCTGGAGGATCACCAGGGGCTATGGAATCACAGACTGGTTTAGGTTGGGAAGGAATTTAAAGCTCATCCAGTCCCACTCCTGCCATGGCCAGGGACACCTTCCACTGTCCCAGGTTGCTCCAAGCCCTGTCCAACCTGGCCTTGGACACTTCCAGGGATCCAGGGGCAGCCACAGCTGCTCTGGGCACCCTGTGCCATGGCCTGCCCACCCTCCCAGGGAACAATTCCTTCCCAATATTCCATCCATCCCTGCCCTCTGGCAGTGGGAAGCCATTCCCTGTGTCCTGTCCCTCCAGCCCTTGTCCCCAGTCCCTCTCCAGCTCTCCTGGAGCCCCTTTAGGCCCTGGAAGGGGCTCTGAGCTCTCCCTGGAGCCTTCTCCTCTCCAGATGAACACCCCCAGCTCTCCCAGCCTCTCTCCAGAGCAGAGGGGCTCCAGCCCTCAGACCAACTTAGTGGCCTCCTTTAGATTCATTCCTACAGCTCCACATCTTTCTTCTGTTGGTCACCCCAGTGGCACCTGGGTTTTGCAGGTCCCCAGTGGGGTTTGCAGGTGTGTACCCCCTCCAGGCTGTGTGCTGAGCAGGAGGGTGTTTCTCAGCTTGGAGGGTGACCACGGAAAGCCTTTCTGGAGCAATGGTGAGGGCTGTGGTGAGCCCAGCTGCTGTGGGGGGACACAGCCGGAATGTCCCAGTGGGTTCTGACTCATGCTTGTCACACTGTCACCAGGACGGGCTGATCCATGCCCAAGGCTGTGCACCCACAGAAAGTGTAGACTCTGTTTTGAGAGGCTGAGCTGCTCTGCCCTCTGTGTGCAGCTCAGGTGGGTTGTGCTGCTGCTGCCACCCAAATGTCCCACCCCAATAACTGAGATAAGTTGACCTAAATCCAGCTCAGCCTGCCCCAATGCCATGTAAGTGGCAGGAGCTTCTCTGCCTCTTGCTGTGTGTGTGCCTATAGGTCAATATTGTCCATGAGCTGGGGTAAATCAGCCCCTTGGTCTCAAGTCAGTGACCATGGGCAGGAGTGTGCCTGCCAGGGCGTGACCCCAGTTCTGGAACATGGGTATAAGAAATGGTCATTTCCTACATAGGAATGATAGTTTGGGAATAACCAGGAAGCATCAGCAGACTGCCCAGAGCTGTGGGACTAGAAACAGGGGATCAAAGCTGAATAAAGGCTTGTGTAAAAGCATCAGCAACATTTTCCTATTCCCATGATCTGTCAGGCTGTAGAAATCCCCCCAAGGAGCATTCCCTGCCATGGGAATCAATTGAAATGGAAATGGAAATTACAAAAAAAGTTTGAGAGGAATGCCTCTCTGGCAGAGGGATGAGCCAGGCAGCACAGCACTCTTTCCTCTCTGATTTAGGTGTCTCGTGCCCTTTTGTTCTCTGCCTTTCCCCCTCAGACTATAGATGCCATAGCTGAGGGCTTCCTGGGAGGTTTGGAAGGAGGCTTTTTCCCAGCTCATCACAATCTCACTGGTACGAAGGCCAGACTCAGTGCAGATGAGCACAGTCTGTGCTGCTG
Organism: Leptocoma aspasia; assembly: GCA_013399835.1. Classification (NCBI taxonomy): domain Eukaryota; kingdom Metazoa; phylum Chordata; class Aves; order Passeriformes; family Nectariniidae; genus Leptocoma; species Leptocoma aspasia. The sequence goes on along the minus strand of VXAX01000688.1, from coordinate 298,385 downwards.
GCAATGGTGTCAATGCTGGGAGCTGCTCTGCCTGAGCCAGCAGGACCTGATGTCTGCTGGAGCCCATCCTGCCAGAGCCCAGGCTCAGATTCCAGCCCAAGGAGGAGCTGAGTGGGGTGGTGGAAGCTCCAAATGTGCTGAAGTGGGGCTTTGGGGGGAAAAAAGCAATTTCCAAACAGTGCAGTGGAGTTGGCGAGTTGCTTTGTTTTCCTTTGGCTGTTGTGTTGGATGTTTGTGGTTGGATCAGAGCTCATCTTTGCCTTCTGCTGCATCTCCCAGCAAACTTGGAGCCCTGTGTTTAACATCGCAAACTCTTGCCACAGGGAAAATTACTTACAGGGAGAAATCTCTTATCTAAAGTCCCATCTCTGTTAGTCATCAGCTTTTTCATACTGCCTTTATAGCCTACTGAGAAAGAAACAGTTTCTGTCATAAACCATAGGTTCTGTGGGTTTTCTAGACATGAAAGAGACTCTGGAACACAACTGTCTTCCAGTAAAAATTGTTGATGAATAAAAAAAGAAAAAATTCATTGGCAAATTTTCTGTAGATTTTTTTTTTTTTTGGTTTCCAAGTTCTTCAAACTTTATATTGTTTCCACTGGAAGCTCTGAATGAGGCCATGAATCCAGTAAATTACAAGTGCTGGCTGCAGCAGGAATGAGCATCTTTTGGATTTGGCTTTTTAGCTAGAAAAGAAAGAGAGCAGCTGCTCTCAGTGATTTCTTGTTTTCTGTCTCTGCTCTCGCCCTGTTCCATGCTGGTGATGTACCCGGCAGTGAGAGGTCCTGTGTGGGTACTGAGGATGCCACTTCCTCACCCTGCCAACCCTCCCAGCTCCCTGGAAACTACTTCTAATGTAAACATTATAGAGATACTGCTCAGTACTGCTAATTTATCACTTCTACCAGATGGGGAGTAAGTAGCCTATTAACATTCACAAAGTGAGGGTCCAATTCCTTCACATTTCTAAACACATCACCCTGGGATTCCTAAGATTTATGGTGTGGAGTTTTCCCATGTTCTGAGCCCCTTTGTGGGGCCTTTAGGCTCAAGGAGGTGTCCAGGGGCAGGAGATGCTCAGGGAGCTTTTGCAGGAAGGAGCACAGATTTGGAGGATGACAGTCTGGCAGAATTTGAACTCATATTTCATTCACTTTGATCTGAGTGTAAAATCCAAACTAATTTGAGACTCCCAAATATTCCAAATTATGGGCACTTTTGTGGCTGAAGTGGGCCACATAAGGTCAAATATGCAGGTTTGTGGTGCAGCCGTGAGGGGTTCTTGTACTACTCCGTGTAGGTATCTTAGAAGATCAGGAGGTTTTTGAGCCCACTTCTCTACCTTCAATATTGCCATTTTCCTAATAACACCTCTCTCTCCAGCTCACTTCTTTTCTCCCCCTCCCCCAAATCCCAAGCCCCTTTGTCTGCCCCACAGAACAACTTCTCTGTCTTTATGGGATAATTAGTGTGGACAATTGCTGCTTTTCCCGTTGGGTTTGAGGTGCAGTGAGCCATGAAGGAATCTGTAATGACATGAAAAGTCACTGGAGGCGCGGATGGTGGCTGAATAGCAACAGTTACCTCTCTGAATAGATTAAATTAAAAAAAATAAAGCTTTGTGTTCAGCTGGGGGAAGGGAGGATTCACTAATCTTTTTGTACATGACAATGTGGTTTTGTATCTTGGCAGCTCAAGGAAGAAATCAGGCGGGGCTTTGCCAGACTGGAGGACCCTTTGGCAGGACTCCTGGCCATGCTGGAGAGCAGCAGTGATTGGAAGGGGAAAGGGCATTCCCTGGTGTATTGCATCACCACGGAGCTGCAGCTTTGGATAAAAGCGCATCCTGCTGTCCCACAGGTTAGAAAAGGAGAAAGCAAGAGAGCTGGGAGAGAGGAGAGAGCAATTGATTTTAATGTTCCTCAAGTATCTCTAGTTTCACTTTATTCCATAGTCCAGTATCTTCTCTGTAGCCTTATACAGAGTGTGACAAGGTGTGAAACTCACAGTGAGATGTTGTTATCTGTGGCATGCTGGCCTGAAAATGAAATCATATTGGGAGCTGTGCTGCCAGAGCTGTTTCCCCTCCAAAGTTGGGATTTCCATCTCTCCAGATCAAACCACTTTGATCCAGCATTGCTCTTGCAGCCTTTCCAGGCTGGAGGCTCTCCCACTGAAACCCACATCCCTGCTGTCAGGAGAAACCCAGTTGCAGAAATCTGCTCTGTGTGTTCTTCCAGCTCTGCAAATAGAAGCCATTTACTGTAGGATTGCTTAATTCCTGCCATATGGTGGGAATGCAGAAAATGGGAACAGCCTGCCTTTTCAGCAGCTGAATGATTAGTTCTGTAAAGTTGGGTCATCAGATTATATGTCCTAATGTTTACCATTCCTTTTGCTTTCAGATATTCTGACCTACTGAGATTTTCTCTTTTCTGTAAGCTTTTGGCTCTGAACTTCTGTATACTTTTATATTTGTGTTGCTTCCTTTCCCATTTTTCCAAATGCCTCCAGTTAGATGTTGAGCACTACCATTACAGGATTGGCAAAGTGCAGCGAAGTGCTACTGGCACTGAAATTCCTGTGTCATGAGTGAATGACCACGTGGAAACACAAGGATTTAAATATCTGTGTCTGTGCATCTTTTGATGGTGCTTTTGCTTTCCCTACCCTTCATGCACCCAGCAGCAAGCCTGAGAATGAAAATGGAATTCTTATGCCTGATAGGTGAGATCTCCCTGGAGGGGAGCTGCTGGATTCAAAGATTTTCTGCTGGGAACTAGAGGGGAGAATTTCTGAAGAGCTCTGTTAGCACAGAGGGCATTTTTCCAGTTTCAGATTTTACTTTTGCACAAGGCCCTATCCCTTGTCCAGAATTACCCCACAAATATTTCATGTTCTTAAAGTGGGTGCTGTGAAAAAAATGTGTTCTGATTGTTCATATTGTTCTGATTTCTGCCTGCAGACTCCGTGGGGAAATCGGAGAATCCCTTCCAGAGGAATTCGCTTACTCTGTTTAAACAAGCTGCGTTTTCAACCACCATTGAATCGCAGCCATCTTTACCAAACCTGTGTTTGATTGTTTTTTGGTTGTTTTTTGAAGTCTGGCACCAAGCTGAAGAAGCTGCAGGCCCGTGTACTCGGAATGCTCTCCCAGTGCCCAGCTAATCTGCTTGACCCCTTGATTAGCATTTACCAGCTCCACACAGCAGACCGGAACTCTTTGCTTGAACATGTCAGTCATCTTTATCTCCAGGGCAATTACAAAGAGGTGGGTCGTGTCTTTCAAATAAATTTACCTTGCCATTTCTCTGTGAATGTCTGTGTCCTTTTTTGGATGCATTTCAATGTGAATTCCATTTCATCCCAGCAGCTGCACACTGTGAATGCTGCAGCTTAACGTGCTCTTCTCATGTACAGGAGCAGCCTGGGCTCAACCTCGGCTTTTCTGCTGACTGAGGACAGAATGCCAGGGAATCCTCCCTCCACTCTTTTGCTGACCTTTGAAAGTAATAGGTTAATAGGCTTTAATTTGGAGAATTTAAGGGGATGGTTGTGCTCTTTTTTGTTTTCCTTGTCCTTAGCAAGAAAAGAAGGGATTTTAGTCCTTGGTCATAGACCTGCTGTGCTGTCTCCAGCCCACCTGCAGCCAGAGGGCTTGGAAAACCTCACTGGTCCCATGTGATTGCCCCAATCTCAGGTCTCAGTTGGAGGAGTTTTGAAGCCTCTTTACCACTGAGGCTCATATTCCAAATGTGTAACACCTCCTGTATCTGTGTCTGGGCGGTTGACACAGGCAGGAGTTCACCAGACCCAAGATCTGGTGTTCTTTACCCTGTTTTACAGCACTGCAGCATCTCCAGCATGGTTGCCACATCCCTGGAATTGTTCCAGGCCAGGTCGGACAGGGCTTGGAGCAACCTGGGGTAGAGGAATGTGTCCCTACCCATGGCATAGGGTGGAACTGAATGGTCTTGAAGGTCTCTCCCGACCATGCTATGAACTTTTTTAAAGGCAAAAGGGTTTGTTTTTCTCCCAGAAGCATGATTCATTTGGATTGTATATAACAACTTGGACTTGTTCAGCAAAAGTAAAACTCAAATAGGGTTCTTGAAATCCTGCTTTTCTGATAAATAAAGCTGAATTCCCAGGTGACATCCTGGAATCCCATTCTTGTTGATTTCTTTCAATACTGAAACAAAGATATTTTGTATTTGGTTTGAAGTTCCCAGGTAGCTGCTTGAGACTTAATCTTGTGCTCAAGAAGTTTTTGAATGTGAATATTTGACAATTACAACATGAAGAAATGTCTGATTTGATTATATTCAAGTAGGATTTTTAGGTTCATAGCTCCAAAGATATTTGGTTTTTTCATTAGAAGTACAGTTCTTTCTAGATCCAGCTTTGGAAAGCTCTAGATTTTTTTGGTGGAGTTGTTGTTCTGTTTTTTCTTTCACAGCAGAGATCATTTACTGCTCATTCCCAGTGTGAAGAACAGGAAACCTCAACAGCTTCTCACTCTGAGCTACAGCTTTCTTCTAGCTTTCTTTTGTTACCAGAAGGATGAATAGAATTCTCTTCAAAAATAACAGGAAGTCTTTTACTGCCCTTGGGGACTGAACATACTAAGTCAGACTAACCCCAAACAACCTGGAGCTGGGGCTCGGAGCATTGCAGTGGCTCTGGGTGTCCATCTGTCCTCTTCCCCATCTCTCAGCTGGGGCAGTGAAACAGACTAACATGTAGGATGGTTGGCTCTTCAGTCTCTCACTTGAAAGGACAGAAATCCATACAAATGCTGACCGTCATTTATTTTCTTGCTGTATTTGCAATAAAACGCCAGGCATTTTACAGTTCACTACTTAAAAGGGCTTATAAAAAAGGGAGATGACATTTTTCATGGGCAGACAGTGATAGGACAAGAGCAACTATTTTAAAAGAGGAGAAATTTAGATGGGATATCAGGAAGAAATCCCTCCCTGTGAGGGGGGTGACACGGCCCTAGCACAGGGTGCCCAGAGAAGCTGTGGCTGCCCCTGGATCCCTGGAAGTGTCCAAGGCCAGGCTGGATGGGGCTTGGAGCCACCTGGGATAGTGGGGGGGGTTCCTGCCTATGCCACGGGGGTTGGAACTGGATGGGCTTTCAGGTCCCTTCCAACCCAAACCAGTCTGTGATTCTGTGATTTATTCTAGAGCAGGTTATTCCCTTTGTCTGTGGTGTGCAAACCATGAATGTCCTCTGCCCTGAGAGTTAAGTCTCTTTCCCCTTATGGAGGTTTTGGAGAATGTTCCCTTTGGAAAACAAGATCCCAGAGCTCCCTGGGGATGGCTGTTGCAGTTGTTTGTTGCTGAAGGACCTCTGGCCCTTCCTTATGCCTGGATTTGGGGGAGCTGGTCGGAGGCTGAGCCCGGGGCTTGGGGCAGTGCTGGCACAGGGCACAGGAGAGGGGACTAGGGACAGTGGAGGTGACGGTTCTGGTTTAGCAGCACGGGCTGTGCTGAGGAGGCACCTGCAGGGGAGCAGCACCAGCGGATGGCACTGTGCTCCCGGGATGCAGGGAAACCGGCAGATACTGGGAGCTGGGGAAAAACAGCCATGTGGAACTGGGTTTTGAGGTGTCTGGCTGTCTGGTGTTTTATCTTTCTTTTGCAGCGAGAGCATGCTGGAGGAGCAGTGAGAGCTTTGAGCAGGGCGAGGGGCTCCCAGCTCTGCTCGTTGTGGCCCCCATGGCACAGGGAGATGGGAGGGTTCAGCATTCCTGCTCAGGGAGCTCCAGTGAAGCACAGCAGCCTTGTCCCCTTCCCAGAACCCCTCCGAATCCAGCCGTGGCTCCATGCCACCCTCGACCTGGGCTGTGTCAGAGGTGCCAGAGCCCTGCTGCACTGCTGGGCAGATGCGGTGTGGGAAGGGCGATTGGAGCCAGGGGTCACAGTGTGGGGAAGGGTGCTGGGGAACTCTGTGTGGGAAGGGTGCTGGGGGCAGGAGGATGTGATATGGGAAGGCTCCTGGATGAATGCTGTGTGAGGAGGTCTCTGCATGGATGCGGTGTGGGAAGGGCAATGGATGTCAGTGGATTTAGTGTAAGAAGAGCACTGGGTGGATTTGGTGGGGGAAAAGTGCTGGTGCTAGTGGATTTGATGTGTGTGGGAAGGGTGCTGGGTATTTCTGATGTGGGAAGGGCACTTGAGTGTTAGTGGAAGTGGTGCAAGAAGGACTCCAGATGGATTTGGTGTGGGAAGGGTGCTGGGTACTGGTGGATTTAGTCTGTATAGAATGGGGTCTAGATGGATTTTGTGCAGGAAGGACACTGGGTATTTTGGTGTGGGAAGGGCACTGGGTGTCTTGGTGTGCAGTGGGTGTTTTGGTGTGGGAAGGACACTCTGGTTTTGGTGTGGGAAGGCGCTGGGTGCCGGCAGGACAATGCTGGGATTCAGCAGACCAGGGGTAATGCAGCGCGAGCAGGGCTGCGAGGGGCCCTGAATAGGCCAGGCTGTGCTGGAGAAGAATGAGGGGTAGGCAGAAGGCAAGCTAGTGTTTCATGGTCATCTTATGTTACACTTCAGCCTTTCAAAGAGTGTCTGGGGCTGCTTGAATGAACCTCTCTTGCACTGCGAATGCGGGAGCCCAGAGACAAAGGGGACTCTTGTCACTCGCAGGCCCCTTTGGGGAATAAAAGCCATTGTCACATGAACAGGGGCAGTCTGGCAGGCTGTGCATGCTTCAGTGCCCCATGATATCGCTAAGTCTCAGCAGAAATCACATTCAGGGCCCTGTCAGCTTTGATTAGCGGGGTCTCATGACTTAATGTGCTGCGATATTTCATGTCTAAGGGTGGCGGCTGTCTTTCTGGGGGATGAATGCCCTCTATTGTCCACTGAGTTATTTTATTTACATTTTTAAAACAGCTTATAAAGGTAAAAAGATAGCTGTGCTTAAATAAAAAAATCAAATTCCTTTGCTTCTGGATCAGCAGTGAGTGGTGCTCAGGTCAGATACAGTGAAACTTGTTTTCACAGTCAGCATCAAAGTTCTTGTCTTGTTTAACAGCTTTATAGTAAATTCTGAACAGGTGGCAGTGGAGCTGGGTTTAGGAAGGAAACAATAAATAATCTTTTTAGCCTCTGACAACCAGAAATATTCCTGGCCCTGAGAGACCTCCCACTCCAGCCTCTGTGTCAGTGTTTTGCAGAGTTTCTCTCCTCTTCGTCATTTTGGTTCTTAAAAAAGAATCTTGGATGAAGCCAGTAATACTTTATTTTTAACAGGATTTTCAGTTGCTCTCTGTTTAGATTTCTCTGTTTTCAAAAGCAGAGTATACTTTTTCTTCTAATGTTTTATCCATCAATTTCTAGAAATAATGAAGGCTTGTATTTAAAATTCGGTTAATGTTTGCTCTTTCAATTAAGATAATGTGGGTTATCTGCTAGAGTTTGGTTAAATTTTGACATAATATATGTTGGAATACCCAGAGAAAAAGCTGTGTAGACACAAAATTGCAGGTTTTTGTCAGCAATACTGCTACAGACATAATAGAAAGGGTGATTGACCAGAGTTAAACTTAAAGGAGCACAAATACTCAGAAGGGTAAAATCCCCATCATGACCTTCAGTTTCAGTGCAGATTTTCTGTACAGAGTCAGGGATGTTGATGTTTGTAGCCCTACCTCATCTATGGTGCTGGACTACACGCAGTGTATCTTTGCAGATCAGTTGGTAGAGATGAGTGTTAGCATTGATTAAGCACATTAATGGATAATCAGATTTTTGGTTTCTTCACTCTGGCTTTTTCTGAGCTGTCCTCAGGCCAGGGAAAATGTCTCTGATATTGCTTCTTATCTCCATTCACCACCTTAATTATACAAAGGCTTGTTCAGCTCTTATTATATTTTAAAGTGTGTTCATTTGTATTTCCTTTTATCTTTTAAATTAAGAATAATATTGGCTAAGAAGCCCAAGGAAAATGTTACAGTTCTTTCTCCCATAAAGATGATGATGTTTTAGTACCCACCCCTTTTTCCTCTGAACGTACCCTGCTGCTAAAGGACAGCTGTAGTGGCACATTGCCTGCCCAGTGATGCCCCTCTGGAGCAGAGGGAGCCAGCCCACGGGCCAAGGGCCACTGCTGCCCTTCCCGGCCTCCAGAGCCACCTCTGCCCTGGGCTGTGCCTGGGGAATGCTAGGGAAGGAGCTTCAGCATTGCTGTGAGTCATAAATGAGATGGTAGATTTCTGCTCCTACTGCCAGAATTTCTGGGCTCTGGGGTAGCACTGGGGGTGTGCAGCAGATCCAGCTGTGCAGAGTCTGGGTCTGGTGGAGGTGGATGCTCAGAGAATGAGCAGAGCAGTTAAACCCCATCTAAATCTGCTGAGTGACCTGAGGGACACAAATCAGAGAGGGTTGGCTTCAGTTCCCTCTTCCCCTCACCTGTGCATATTCCAACCTGGACTTGTACTTCTCTCCCTCTACCTCAAATACTTTGGCTGGAAATAACCTGTCACTGCTCCATGTTGATGGTCTCACTCTTTCCTGGTCTCTTGAGTGTGGACCTGAGGAATGTTTCTCTGGTTTCTGCAGACCTTCCCACAGCCAGCTGTGTATGAAGTGCCCTTTGAGCAGGAAACAATCAACCATCGAACCTGATGTCATCCACTGTGCAGTGATGCACTCTGAGAGCTCAGCAAAGCTGATTAGCCTCAAGTTTGAAATGAGTGATTCCAAAACACGAAACAGATGTGTCCAGTGATTAATACCTGATGTGCCTTTTACTCAATTATTTCTGCCATTATCCAGGCTTTGATCACTGTGATTTTCTTGGAGTTTATGTTGGTTCCTCCTCTGCAAGGTCTCCTTCTGTTGTTTTGTTTATTTTTTGAGTTTTCAGAAATTCCCTCACCGTGTGTTCAGAAATAGTGCACTTAGTGAGGCACAGACATATCTGTGTTTGTGCAGTCTCAGCTCACATGCAGCAGAGCCAAGAGCAAGAGTCATCAGTAACCACTGGTGTCTGTCCTGCCTCAGCACTCCAAGCATTTCTCCTACACAAGGCAAGTCCTCTGCTGTGAACCCCACCGTGGGAAAATTGCAGAAATTGTCAGTGCAGACACCACCCAAGTGCACACAAGATCTTATCTTGCAGATAAGATCTTGTGTGGCTTCCTGCACCTCTTACTGTACGTGGAAAGAATAGTAATTTTTTGATGAGACAGAGCCAACTGCATTCAAAACAAGCTGAGAGGAGCAGGTATTGGTGCAGGGTGTCTGGGCTGTGCTCGCTCCAGAGTGCTCCCCACTTTCCCATACTCGTGGGGTGCATTTGCAGGAGTGTTCTGGTGCTCATGGCTGGGCCTGAACATGTCAGGTTTGGGAAACTTCCCCCGTCCTTTGGTCAGTGCACCTACAGGTGGGTTAGGTGGAATTCAATGTAGTGTTTCCCAGCTCTCAATTCTGCCCCAGACTCAACCAGCCCTCTGCTGTATTTTAGGGATTTATCCTTGGGATACAAAACTATTACAAAATGTCCAGATGGGATTTTGGCATTCACCATCATTAAGTCAAAGAATGGCCCAAAGCTCGCCAAGGATGAGGAGACTCAGGAGCTTGGACGGGAGTTGGATCAGACAACGGCCATCAGCTTTTCTCCTGCACTAAGCAGTGCATTCATCACATCCCTCTCCCATGTACACTTTGGGGTTCAAGGCAAGAGAGGGACCAGCCTCCCCCAGGTTTGTTGTCATCTGTGGGGGTTTGGTACAGGTTGAACACTGTTATGTGCTGCAATAATGATAATTATTGGTGTTATTAGATTATGCTAGAAACTCTCTGTGGATGAAACATATTTTTGTGCAAAGGCTCCTTGTACCACCAGCCACGACAGTAGTATTCTCTTTGGGGATTGAGGGGGTGACTAGACCCTGATAGGTGTCAATACCTCAGCATTCCCCAGAGCTTGCCCATGTTCCTGCATCCTGCCTCGAGTTTTGGCTCTTACTGATCAGCTGGTGAATTTGGGGGGTACCTGCTGTTCAGGATTTGGGCAGCCCTGCTGGTCCAGCCCGAGGATCTGCAGCTGGATGAACGGGATTGCCAGATTTCAGCTTCCCTGGCTCGCCTTCCAGCCCAGCACTGCAGATGGGGAATGCTGGCTCTGGGTGGGGAGGGGGTTTCTCACCCGTTCAGTTACAGCTTGCTCGGCCTCATTAAAGTGTTTGTTTTCTGAGTCAAAATGAGCCTGCGAATGAGGTGTTGCTTTGATGGAGATCTTATCGGCTGTAAACAGACTGTTAAAAATAGGGTCCTTTTACACAAAACTTGTTTGTGGAGTGAAACAATTCAAAACATGATAATAACAAAACAAAATCTTAAAATAGCTCGGAATTGAGACCACAGACACAGCTGCCAAGCACTTTCATCTTTATTACAGTTACTCATATCTCTGCTCGTACTATTCCCATTGTAAACAGGCTGATGTTATCTGTGCTGGCCTCCTGCTCAGCCCAGCCCCTGGAGCTGCACCCTGATCCAGCCTGGTGCCTGTTTCTAGGGCCCAGCTCATGCTTCTTCCATGTGTAGCTTCAGGCATGGACAAGGCAGCTGCCCTGCTCCCAGAGTGTTCCCTGCTGCAGGGAGGCTCTGCCAGCAGCACCATCACTCTGCCTGCTCCGTTACCTGCTTGAGCTGGAGGATGTTAAATTTTTGTTTAAAAACAGCTTATGTAAAGCACTGGGCCAGGCTGCCCAGAGCAATGGAGTAATCATCCCTGGAGATGTTAAAAAATGTGTGGATGTGGCACATATGGTTTGGCAGTGAAGGCTGTGGTGGTGCTGGGTTGATGGTTGGATTTGGTGATGTTACAGGTCTTCTCCAACCATGGTGATTCCATGAATCTCTGTGTGATTGGAGTTCCTCTGTCCTCCAGGCCTGCTGTGGGGGAGCTGCATCTGCCAGCCCTGGGCAGGGAAGGGAGGGCTCTCCATACTCTGGACAAATGAACATCTGCTGTTCTACACCCTTTGGGACAAGGTGGAATATCCAACCAGGGAAAGAGGAAAACCCAACCTGACACCACACATGTTCATCTGATTAAGTCACCTGTACAGTTAGTAGAGCTGGAGATAAACCTCTGCCATGCAGATAACAGTGCTGCACTTAGGTTAATCTGAACATTAAAAAGCCATTAGGGAGCTATTGGATGTTGCAGTTAAAACTAAGGCTAGGTACTAGCCTTAGTTTATTAATAGGAGGTACTAATGAGATCAAATGATGAAACAAGGCCTTGAGAGTTGCAAATATTTTCTTCTCTTTTTTTTTAATGATTTCTTTTGATTCAGCAAACTTGAGGAGCTGGGAGGAAAGCAAAACCAGCTGCCAAAGCTTTGGAGACCCAAATGTGGACCATTTTCAGGTCCACACTCAGAAATGGCAACCTTCAACTTGAGAATAATCACTCAGCTTGAACATTGTGTTGCTAAACTGATAATGTGAGAGGAAAGAAGCAGCTCTTTGCCTCTGACTTGTGGAATAAAGTCTGGAGTTGGAGAGGTTTGGTTGAGGTTTTGCTGGGCTCAGCAATGCTCCTGTGTCTTTCAGTTCAGTCTCTGCATTAATGGTGATTCCTCTTTTTGTCATTTAAAGTTCTTCTCTTGATTTCTCTTTTGAAGATGAAGCCTGGACTTCCAGTGAAGCAGTGTTAAAAAAAACATAAACCACCCAAGCTTCCCCAAAACCAAACTCAAACCAAAACAAACAGAAAAAACTTATGTTTTCCCACTTTTAAGTGAGGCAGTAGGATTGAGCAGTGTACTTCCATGGCATGTGTTGGTTCTCTGCTTTTGCACACTCGGTCTGTGATGCAGTGGGTGAAGTCCAGTCATGAATTCCCCAGAAAGGAACATAATGCACTGCTGCTGCTGTGAGCAGAGATGAGCTGTGAGGTGTCTGTGGTGCTTGTGTGGCTCTGCAGGACATGTGCTGCCAGTAATGGGTTGAGTTCAAGTGGCATTCGAGTGATCACAGGAAACACATTTCAAGGCATGTGCTTGCCCCCACTTGGGTTATTCTGGTATTTTTCCAGAAAAGTTTCATGCAGGTGACATGTAATAGTGGGGGTTCTCTTTCCCTGGGGCAATGCACATTTGGTACTGCATTTTGTTTATGTGTTATGGGGTCTAAGGAAGACGGGGACAAGCATTTTAGCAGGGCCTGGAGTGGTAGGAAAAGAGGTGATGGTTTTAAACTAATAGAGGAGAGATTTAGATTAAATATAAGAGGTTTTTTTACAGTGAGGGTGGTGAGGCCCTGGCACAGGTTGCCTAGAGAAGCTGTGGCTGCCCCATCCCTGGAAACATTCCAAGTCAGGCTGGACAGCAGCTCTGAGCAACCTGATCCGGCTGAAGATGTCCCTGCTCACTGCAAGAGGGTTGCAACCGAGTGGGCTTCAAAGGCCCTTTTCAGCCCAAACCATTTTACTATTCTATATTCTGACAAATAGCACAGTTCTAACGTGCATCCATTTTGACAAATGCATCATTTTCCTGCTCTTTCTCTCAAATCAAAACCAATCACCAAGAGCAAGGAAACCTGTGGAAGAGAAGAGCTGTTCCTCCAAGCCCTACCACACTTTTATCCTGATGTGAATAAACAGGCGTTTGTGAGCTCAGTGGATTCCATCCCATTGTTGGTCAGTGCTGCACACACGCTCTGGCAGGGTCACAGATGTCTTTTCAGCACTGCTTACAGCCCTTTGAGAAAATGCAACCTGACTTGGCAGAGGTGTTGCAAGGACGCTCCCTCCATGTCCAGTGTCCTCATTCCTGGTTCCCACTTCAGCACTAACACACAGAGGCGCTCCAAAGCTCCTTGCCCTGATTACCCCAGTTACTGGCAGAAGGCACTACATTAAAGCCACCCATTAAGTGCTTATTCTGTATTTGGGATCCAAGTGTTCTCACACACTACAGAAATGAGACACTCTTGCCTCCTGTAAATCCTAATCCATGCCTGTGCCTCCCAACCAGTGCACAGTTAGAGCTTCACCCATTCCTGTGGTCCCCAGCTGGGATGGGACAGGCAGTGGCTGAACCAGGTCTTCTGAGATTGAGTTCCTGCAGTTCATCCCAGCAGGTTCCAGATGATCCTGATTTGGAGGCATTTTGTGAACAATGAATTTGTGGCAGGTCTTGGTATATCAAAGGTTCGGAAATCCCAAGAAAGGGAAAAATACAATTCTTCCCATCTTACTGCCTGTGGTGACCCTAGCACTTTCAGGGGTGTGGAGTGATTCAGGAATTAATGAAACTGTAACCTTTTGATTTCAGGGTGTTTAAAATCTTGAGCTGCCTTCACAAAATGCAATTGTTTTACAAAACTTCAAAGGCAGAGGGAGAGTGATAAAGTTTACTCAGAAAGGTATGGTGGGTCAGGTGTTTTTACCATGACATTGATAGGAAATATCCATCCCAGCTGGTTTTGTCCAAGTGCTTCACTTGCTTTCTGCCCAACAACTTGATCTTTAATTTTTGCTCCAGGGGCTGTTGCTACTCAGAATATGCGGCTCTGCCAGGAGTGTTCTTGTACATTTGTGAAATGAATGTGGCCAACTGTTTGCAGGATTTGTGCTTGACAATTTAACAAATAAGTAACACATTAAAAATGTGTATAACAGCATTTTTACTTCACTTTGGAATAATGCCCATTTATCCACTGTAGGGTTCTTCTAAATACACAACTTTTTTTCATGTTTTCTAGGCAGCCATACTGAGTATTAAGCTGAAATTACAGCCAGATCAAGATGTAGAGAAGGTGAGTCATTTCCCCTGCAGGCTCCTCTGTCATCAGATTCACCTTTTGTTAGCAGGAGAGCCATCAGGGCCCCCCAAGTCCTGCTGCCTTTCACCTGAGGCTTTACTCCATTCCCAAGAAGTTCCTGTTGTGTTGTTGATGTACCTTTAAATCAAGGTTAGGCACAGAGTATTTTATTAGCCCCCATTACACCTCTTACCTGGTTTTTCTGGCTGCAGCCACTGCTATAACAAATCCTGGCTGTGCTCATCACTGAGGCAGAAATCAGTACTTTGCTGCAGTGAAGCTTTGCTCATATTTGTGTTAAAATGTCACAGCACTCCTGTTGGCAGCACTGGTGGCTTGGGCAGGGTTGGGACTCACTCTCATGCTGCATGGGGATCAAAGGCAGGGCACAGTGCTTTAAAGTAATTCCTTCTCCTAGATGTGTACCCCACTACTGCTCCAGGATAAAGCTAACTTGGTGGAAGATTATGTGGCAGAATATCCTGATCTCCAGAGGAAGCTCTTGCAGACCCTGGACATGTGGTGTGACCCCAGCTTCAATATCAGAGACATCACAAGGTAGCAGCACTTGTCTTCCTGAACAGCTGGGGCCAAGGTGCTGCCAGAGCACCTTGTGTGTCTGTCCCCTGGCTGTCTGTGTCTGTGGTCAGAGCACAATGTGTCTGTCCCTGTCTGTACTGGGATCAGAGCACAGTGTGTCTGTCCCCTGGCTGGCTGGCTGTGATCATGTCCCAGCGTAAGGGAGTGCAATATATTGACTTTTTGTCTGAAAAAGGGAAAATTCTGGTGGCTGTGTCAGAGCCTTCTCCAATGGACTCCTCTGCCTGTAGGACAGAGGAATCCTTGCTATTGACAGATGCTCCCTTCCTGCCAAGATGAAACCTGTGCAGGACACCCCAGTAGCAGAGCAGTATCAAAGCTTCCCGAGGAGGTTGGAGCAATCAGCCTCTCATGCTTTGCTGCAGACAAGGGTGACTTTCAGTATCGGTTGTACAGGTTTGGCAGGAAGGTAACACTGTGATGAAGTGGCAGAAAAACAAGAGATGCAAGTGGTTAACCTTCTTGTGCTCATCAGCTCATGGTGTGTGTTTTCACTTCTGAATTGCCTCTCATTCGAGTAACTCCTGTCACTCAGAGCCAGCAGCACAGAGTCACAGTGTAGCTGTCAGCTCTGAAAAAGACATGAAAAGGAGTTGCTCACTTTCTCTTGCTTTAAAATGAGCCTCTGGATGTGCTTCAAGTGGTTGACTGAAATTTGTGTGGTTGTGCTGTTAGCTTTTCACTGTATCTTGGGAAAGGCAGGGGCCTGTCCTTATCAACACCACACAAACCCCAATCCCTCTGCTGTTAAATGTCTGCTATTTGGGAAACATTCTTTAGATGATGCCACAGATGTGTCTTTCTGATGTTGTTACAGACCATATCAAGGCCTGTCCAAGTACAAACCCGAAAAATTTAACCGCAGAGTGCTCAGTAAGCTGGTCTTCAGGCTCCTGGAGAGATTCAATGTTGACTCAGGTATGGGATATTGCAACATATTGTGCAGTTATCTCAGTAATAAAAAACAAAATCAATTTGTCTTCTTCCATGTTCATCAAGGAATCTTTGCTGTCATTTATCCTGGGGAATTTCAGGGTTTAATTAATGATATTGAAAAACAAAGCTGGTAAGTTATGGGAATTATCACTTTGTGCTGTTGAAGAATGAAGTGCTGGTGACTAATAGACTGCTTCTGCCATGATCTGAAATAAATTCTGACCTCAGCATGGCTCTGCATAAACATACCACGGTCAGCTCTGAGTTATGACTCCATTCCTCTCACATAAGAGGCAAGTCATTATTCACTGGAGATCTGTTTTCTTGAGCTGTGGCTGCATCAGCTAGGAGGAGATAGCCCTTGGGAAGCAGGAGCCTCACAGCCCTTTGTATTCTTTACATAAACTAGGTTTGGTGGGGGAAATTTTAAGGCTTTTGCAACCTTGCAAGAGAAGTGGCACATTTTCCATCATTTCACCAGCAGCTTCACCAGCAACTGTCTAACAAAATCTGCTTTGCTTTGGTTCTTAGCTGGGACTGTTGATTTTTCCTTCTCTTTGGGGCCTTGCACCAGACTCTTTTAGGTGCACCGTTAGCTTTTACCCTGCAGAAGTTCCCATCATCAACCCAAGGTATGCAGCTCTCTTTTCTTGGACTGAAAAGGGTTTTCTAACCACAAATTGTGGGCTTGTTACACATGTCAGCAACACTATTGCATATTAATGTTCCCATCTTCAGACTGGTGTTCAAAAGTTAATAAGATAAACCTTTCAAACCCTCACTGGAAGAGAAGTGGATATAATTATACCCAGCACATTCATGTGAAAGCTGAGACATTTGGGAATGATGTATTTAAAAATTAAAAGCTTCCCAGGAGTTCATTAGTTTTCAGTAGTTTTCCCTCCTTGACAGTGTTGGGCATTCAGTCGACTGTGTTGTCTTTGATGATCCGTAAAGAGAAAAGAGTTGTTCCCCTTTCCTTATGAAAGCTCCACCAAGGGCATAATATAATGGTAGAAGTGAAATGATGTAACTGTTCACATGCAAAATCCTGAGAAATAATAATTAAAGAAAATAAAAGTCTAGAAGAGGAGTGTTGGGCTCAGGTGCACTCCGTGGGATGCAGCATGCTTCGACCTGGTGATACTTTCCAGATGTTGTAGCTGTTGATAATGGCCAGATCTTGCTGCTCCTCCACAGCCATTCACTGGTGAGGAGATTCCTTGGGGAAATACAGATCCCATTACTTCCAGACAAATGTCCTTCCAGAAAAATGTCCTTCCAGCCCTTTCTGCCATGCAAACTGCGGTGTCTGCAGTGCAGGGCAAGTCCTTGCTCAAGAGGGCTGCCCACCTCTGCTGGTGTGAGAGGGGATGCAGGCACCTGGTTTGGACTTCAGCTAAAGCCAGTGCTGGGTGACTCCCACAATCCCATACAGGACAGTAGGTGTTTATTTTTTACATCATACCACGTGTCATTAGGAGCAGGAATTGACACATTGCTAAACTGTGGCTGTCAGTCTCCTTTGAAGTGCTTTGGAAGGGGATGAATACCTGCAGAGGAATTGCTGCCTTAGTGCTGGGCGTGCTGGAAGTGAATTGGGAAATGCTGGCAGATGGAATAACGTGGCTTTCTTTGTCTTCCCATCTCTCCCCTCCCTTTTGCTGAATTTCTGGGTGTTCTTTCCCCATTCTTTAGTAAAAGCAAGTCTCACTGGGAGGGAAAAGTACACAAAAAGTAAGCAGGCTGGGCAAAGTGTACAGGCAAAAGAAACCCTCATTTCTTTTGTTCTGATCAGCTCCCCCAAACACTGGAGGTAAGGCAGAGCTCACACTTCTTGTCACCTCACCTGGGTTCTAATGCTGTGGCTGCTTTCGGTCTCCTCTTCCCTGTGACTCCCACTCGCTGTGAGAGCCTGAGAGCAGCAGCAGGGAGGGAAGTGGCTTTGATGAGAAGGGCTGGAGAAGGATGGAGTTTCTGGGTATGAGAAGGCAAACTTGTGTGTGACTCAGTTCTTGCAGTTCAAAATCGACTTGGCGATTTCACTGCCTGAGCTCACTCTTGCCCACTCACAGTAAATCACACTGACTGCCAAGCACAGCTGAGGTGTCCATCAGCAGCTGAGAACACTCCTGGGAACTGCCAGCCCTAAATTTCAGACCCAGATAGGAGGTGGCCCAATTAAAAAAAGATCTCACACCTCAGAGGGAAAAAAAATAAAGCCATCCTCTTAGATTAGTCCTCCTGATCTTTTTCAGCGATGTATTTCAGTATTCCTGTTAATTCCCAAACAGGGCATGGAAAGTGGAAGATTTTCTGCTGAGTCCCAAAGTGTCCCAATAAACTGTGTGTGGATTTCATTTAATTACCCTTATTGGGGAAGGAAGAAGCTGGACAAAAGTGGTGTGACTGAGGAAATTGAGGTTTATAGAGTCTTTCCTCACACCTGGGTCTGTGTGCTCTGGCTTAACGAGCCTGTAGCTTTTCCAAGCTAATTACTTCATAGTCTTTGGAGACCGTGTGAGATCGACTTTACAAATTCAAGTTTCAGTCAAAACAGATCTCAGAGGTGAAGGAATAGCCCTGTCCCAGGGTTGGCATAGTTGAGTCTGTTCTCTGCTGTGGTTTGGCACAGCCAGGACACAGAGAGAGCTCAGTAATGTTTTTCGTTGACAATTCCCAAGTCTGAGGTAGAAAGGATCCTGCTCGAGGAAGTGTAACAGCCTCATCTGTTGGGCTTAGTGCCTCGGTGCCAACGAGGGAGATCCAAGTGGAGGGACAGAGGAGAGAGGGGGCACCTCAGAGCTCCGGTACCGGTAGGGCTGTGCTGGGACAGTGACAGACGGACACCTCCGGTTCTGAGCGGTGTGAGCGAGTGTTTGCCGTGGCTTTCCAGAGGTTTGTTAACATGAACCAGGAGGACCGTTTCCCTCGCTTGAGCACCCAGTTGTCCGTTTGGTTTAACGTGGGATTTCCGTCCGTGTGACCGCCCCCGCCCGGCCCCGTGCTGCCGGGAGTGCCGCGCTGCGGGGCAGCAGAGGGCAGGAGAGGGCTGTGCACGGCCACATCTGCACAGGTGAGCCACAGCTGGCTCCACATCTGCACAGGTGAGCCCCACAGCTGGCTCTGCACGGCCACATCTCCACAGATGAGCCACAGCTGGCCGCACCCAAGGGCTTGAGGACCTGCCAGCCCACGTCCAGGCAGTCATCAATGAGAGCCCCAGCTGAAGCCTGGGAGCCCTCACCAAGCAGAAGATGCTCTGTTAGAAACAAGGGAATGACTTGCACAACCTGACAGGAATGCCTTTGGAGAGAGAGCAAGAGGTTATTCCCTTTTTTTGCCCCTGACTTCCCTGGTGATTTTCATCCAGAGTGTTTTAACTCAGGTGTTAAATACCAGCACAGTTCTCCATTCTGTTGTCTCTCTCTTAACAAGTTACCTTTCACCCTCATGTTTTTCATAGAATCCCAGACTGGTTTGGTTGGAAGGGACATTAAAGCCCATCCAGTCCCACCCCTGCCATGGGCAGGGACAATTTCCACTGTCCCAGGCTGCTCCAAGCCCCATCCCACCTGGCCTTGGACACTTCCAGGGATCCAGGGGCAGCCACAGCTTCTCTGGGCACCCTGTGCCAGGGCCTGCCTGCCCTCACAGGGAACAATTCCTTCCCAATATCCCATCTATTCCTGCCCTCTGACAGTGGGAAGCCATTCCCTGTGTCCTGTCCCTCCATCCCTTGTCCCCAGTCCCTCTCCAGCTCTCCTGGAGCCCCTTTAGGCCCTGGAAGGGGCTCTGAGCTCTCCCTGGAGCCTTCTCCTCTCCAGGTGAGCACCCCCAGCTCTGCAGCCTGGCTCCAGAGCAGAGGGGCTCCAGCCCTTGGAGCAGCTCCATGACCTCCTCTGGACACACTCCAACAGGAGCTGGGCCCCAGGGCTAGGGCAGCTCTGCAGGTGGGGTCTCACCTGAGCACAGGGGCAGAGGAGTAGAATCTCCCCCTCCCCTGCTGCCCACCCTGGGGCTCAGCCCAGGGCAGGGGGGTTCAGGGCTGGGGTAGGTCCAGCTCTCACCCGCCTGCACTCCCAGGTCCTTCTCCCAGGGCTGCTCTTGGTCTGTTTTCTGTCCAACCTCTCTGTGTGCTTTTCATTCATCTTTCTCTGTTTTTTTGTAATAAAATATAGAAACCCAGATTCAAACTCAATTCCTTTGCTCCATCAGAATAAAATATGTCACCAATGCCTTCAAACATGTTTCCAGTCCATTCACATTCCTCTGTCTTTTCCACACAGAAGCCAAGCATTCAACTCCCGCAGTTCTGCCAGAGACTGTGCTTTGGATATTTCCTTTAGAAGCTCAAAGAAAAAGCTGTTCAGTTGATCTTTTGGGTGGCCTGGAGGGGTCATGCCATGGTTCCTTCTGAAGAGCTTTGAAAACTTTAAGTTATGTGGTGGTGTTACTAATTTTTATGTTTATCTTACATTCTTTAGAGAGTGTTCCTTTCCATGAGCTAATGATTTTTCCTCCAGATATTGGGACAATATCCAGAGGAAAGAACACCACATTTACTGGTGCAATATCAAGTAATATAATTGCAGTAATTTCCTCAGATGCATTGAGGGGAAGGATTTGTTGCCACACTGTGGAAGATTAACTTACAAATAACAGCTTTAAGCATTTCTGTTTGAGATGGAAACATTCACATTCTGAGGTGATGCTTCAGGGCACTCTGAGGAGCTGCTGTAACCAGTGGGACATCAATCCACACCCCTCTGATCTCAGGCTCTGGTGTCCAGAGATCACTCTTTGTTCTCCTGGGTTTTAGTCCTTGGCCATGCCCTGTGTGGGGCACACAAAGGGATGAGCAATCGGTTTCTCCCTGTGGGTGTTAATTCACATTCCTGTTCTCTGTGACTGTTTGTGACTGCTGGCCCTGCTCCCTCTGGCTCCCAGTGAGATGGTTTTAGCCCCATCTGAAAGCCCAAGGAAGGCTTTGGTGAAGCCTTTCCCTGTACAGGCAGTCCAACATCCAGCAGGAACTGACAGATACCTATGCTAATGCTACTTCATGTCTTTTATCTCCAGCCTTTATCTCTCCTTGCACTGGATTTCAAAACAAGGTGCTGTGTGAAGATCTTGGCTTTTGCAGTTCTAATGAGCCATATCTAATGAAGGTGACAGCAATAAAAATAATAACAACAAGAGTTGTTTGCTAGCTCAGCAAAGCAGTATTCCCCACCCTCTTCATATGGATGTGGAGCCTCTTTCATGGATCTGTGTTTTATCGCATAAACTTCAACCATAGGCTTATATCCTGAGTGAGCTGTTCACAACTGCTTCAATGAATTAACAACACAGGTCCAATTAAAACCAAACGAATGCAACCTCTAGAGACTGAGGCGGTGCCCATGTGAGGATGCTGCCTAATTAAAGGTGTGAAATCATTGACTGTGGAGCATATTGAACCAGGGAATGGATCTTATCGCTCAGGGGTGGTGGAAGCAGAGTTATCAGACCCAAGAATTAGCATTGCTAATCACAGATGAAAATGTAAATAACAGTTTATAGTTGAGATAAGCTGACAGTGTGTGAGTCTGTCCCTCATTGTTCCAAGTTCGAGGGCATCCTGCCTTCCACAAACCCAGTCTGACACTGGGGAAGGAAAAGTGTAATGTCTAGACAGTAAAACTTCCAGGAAGTGCTGTATACTTAAATGTCTTTTTCCTTCTTTCAGCTCTCTGCCCTAATGTCATTAATCAGCGGCACTTGAGAACCCTGAATTACCTCTTTTACAAGAGATTTGTTGAGGTATGTGCTGTGTTGTGTGTGGGGAATGAGGTTTTTTTTTTTACATTTACATTTTTAATAACTTAATTGAGATAATAAAAAGGTATTAATAGTTTATAATCAAGTTTTTTTTTCAAGTTCTGCTCCCAAGCCCTCCTAATCCATCACGGAAGCCTCTGATCTGTCTTTGCTGCCTGCCCAACCCACTGCCAGAGGAGTTGGGGAGGATGAAGTACTTCAGCCTCCTGCATCTCAGAGCTTTAATGTTGTATGACATCACTGTGGGGAGCTTGGTCATCCACAGAGGGAGCAGAGAGCATTTCTCCAGGTGCATTTGTTTAGCAGAGGGAGTGGATTTGTAATCTGGTATTCTGCTCTCTCTGGCCTTCCACTTCCTTTGTTTTGGAGAATTTGCTTGATTTAAAGTATCCAAGCTGGCCAGTTATTTCCATTAAGGTACATTTGGCAGCTGTTTCTGGACATAGTCCCTTCTTCTGAGAGCTCTTTGGTGCTCTCTGTTTACCATTCTCAGCTGTGTCTGAGCTCTGGTTAAATGGCTCCTTTATCTCACTAATATTTCAATTACATGCTTGGGTATCTCAAAGCTGTTTTCTTTGAAGCTCTTGCTCCCTGTTTGCTCTTGTATCTTTCCATAAAAGTGGCACTGACACTCCCTGTTTCCTCTGCCAGCTCTGGGGTGAGACTCGTGGTGGGTCTCATGCAGTTCTTGGCACAGTGGAGAGCAGGTCACCTCCTGAGTTTCTCCCCAAATATAGCTCTGAACTGCATTAGAATGGGAATATTAACTTATCAGTTTCCTTTCCCAGACCTCATGATTCCAGAGGATTTTTCATTATTTGACTGTTGAGAAAAATTGTATTTTTATATTCTGAAGGCTCAGCCTTGCAGATGACCCCCGAGATCTCTCCCTTGGCTGGAGCCCTCTGGATGGCTCCCCATGGCTAGCTGAAAAGATGAACAGTCTGGGGACAAACTGCATAGGAATTTTTATGCTTCATGTGCTGTGGTGTAAGAGTTCCCTGAATTCCCCCATCCAAGCTGTGTTCTGCCATGCCCCAGCTGGAGACATTGAGGAGCTGAGGTGTCCTGTGTGTCCTAGGTTGCATTCCTCGGTCACAGGTGATGCTAGTGACAACGAGGTGTTCATTTCTAGTTTGCTGTATGGAACATCCTCCCTAAGATGGCTCAGCAGTGATTTTGTCTTTTCAGAAAACCATGACTGAGGAGAATTGGGCAGACCACATTCAGGTGAGCGTGGATTTCCCTCTCCCTGCTTTCACAGGGTTGTTTGCTTGGAGGTTATTTTAAGATGCTTTAGCATATCCAGCTGTGGATGCTGTAGTCCTGCTATCACAGTTCTGCACTTTCTCAGCACTTTGGAAGCAAATTGTAAATGCAGGGAAGGGCAAGGGAGAACACTTGTAATTTAATTCCTTTTATGTCCTTGAAAATGCTTTTATTTGGCTGGAGCCAAAATAGAACGTTTGGACAATGCTCTCAGGGATGCAAAGGGTGGGATTGTTGGGGTGTCTGCGCAGGGCCAGGAGTTGGGCTCAGTGATCCTTGTGGGTCCCTTCCAGCTCAGGATATTCCATGGCTCTGTGATTCTGTGATTTAGATAAGATTATCAAGTACATTCTTCTACTTTCCTGCACTTACTTGTAAGTGAACACTACAAGTATTTACATTGATAAATGACAAGGAAGGGGGAAAAGAGACTGTTTCTCAGCAGCTAGCAAGGTGTGTGAGGAAACTGGGATAATTATTAGATTCCTTGTGCATGCTCTGACCATTTTCAACAGGTGACTGATGTTGTGACCTCTCTGTCTTGTGCTGCAGGACACAAGTAATTTTAACAGCACAAGGAGAAGAGAGCAGGGTGGGTTTTTCTTGGTGTATAAACAAGAGAGTTCAGGCAATCATGGTTTGGCCTGATCCTGCAATAAAGACAAATGTGACAATAAAACAGCATGAAATTCCAAGGTGATAAACCAGTAGTGGTTATTTATATGTCCATGATCTCCCTATGGAATTGCAGCCCCATGGTGAGTGTTTGCTCCTGTTCTGTGACTCCTCTCAGGTTGAGAGGAGTCATTCTGCAGTCATTAGGAATTTCTGAAAATCCATCTGAAAGGTCAGCACTGGCTCTGAGTAGTAACAGGCCAGGCTGATGATCTGAAGGCTCAGGCACTGTTTGGACACACCAGCAAAGCAAGAGGACTGTTGGGTTCTTCCATGCAGTTCCAGGACTGGACACTATGATCCTTGTGGGTCTCTTCCACTCAGGAGATTCCATGATTCCATGATTCTCACATTGGGAGGTGCTTTGGTGTGTGCGAGGAAGGGGTCTCTGTTGATGGTGGAGTGTGGGATACCAAGTCTCCCACTCTGGAGACAGGAAGCTCAGGATACCTCTGGGAAGTGCACGTGTGGTGCCTGGTAAGCCCTGAGAGCACAGAGCTGCATGCTGCACTGGGACAGAGGGTTGTCTTCCTTTCCAAAGGATTCCAAACTCTGTATTTCCTGCTTGTTGCCAACTGGTGTATTTTTCACAACTGTGTAATTATCAGCCGAGTGATGCTGAAACTTGCCTGTTATCAGCCTGACTCGGTGCTATCAGAGATCCCTGTTTCTGGCATCAATTGAAAGTGATGGGAATCTGTACCTGTGCATCTGCAGGAAGCTGAAATAACCTGTGCAGGCTGGTGGCTACTGCTGGCAGGGAAAGGAGGGAATAAAGGAAGGATCTTTGAGCAAGTTTTGGTTTTCAGTGCAAAAACTAACACTGTCCAGGACTTTACTGGTTTTGAAAGGTTGGACTTTACAGGAGGGAATGGCTCAAAGTTCACTCAGAGCTTCATAGGATCACAGGATCTACACTGGTTTGGGTTGGGAGGGACCTAAAAGTCCATCCAGTGCCACCCCCTGCCATGGCAGGGACACCTTCCACTATCCCAGGCTGCTCCAACCCCCGTTCAGCCTGGCCTTGGACATCTCCAGGGATCCAGGGGCAGCCACAGCTTCTCTGGGCAACAGCTTCACAAAAGGTTAGAGCTTCATTGCTGACCTGACATGTTTGGTTGAAAAAAAGGAATGAAACTGAATGAAAAAAATTCCTTAGGCCCCTTGTGGAGCTGAGGAGCCCTCACATTTGTGTTGTGTGTCCCATCCCCGTGTTCAGCTGAGACTCACATAACGTTTGGATCTCCCAAGCTTTGCCTGGTCAGGCACTATTAAGGACAGGAGGCAGAAGATGAGACACAATGTGACCTCTGGTCACCTGGAGGACTAGAAAAAACTCCCAGAAGACTCCACAATGGCAAACTCTCAGTCAGAATTATTGGATCATTTTTGGATGCTTTTTTCAATTTGAAGTTCAAAGAGTTTGGAAGTCTTCATGGGATTTTTTTCTATTTCAATTTTTTTCAAATTCTTTGCTGCAGCCATAAAAAAAGGCATAAATTATATTGATATGACTAGCTCTAGTGAGTATATAGGTAAAGATAGCAGGATTTATAGAGATACCAGGAACTCTGGTGAAGGTGGGACTGTCCTTGCTCGGAGCTTGCCATTGCAGGCCAGTGACATTTTGGGACTGGAATTTTCTTTTGTTCACCCTGGGCAATGCAAGTACAGATTTTTCCTGTTCCTGCTCTGTGGAATGAATCCCAGGTGTTATCCTGACTGCTCCTATAAACGGCAGAAACTCAGGATTTAATTGTGGGGCCAATAAAACCTATTTCCAGCCCTGTAGCAAACTGGTTTTGCTCTCTCTGCCTGCCAGCGCCCAGTGGCTGAGCCAGTGTCCAGGGATGGCAGAGGAGGCAGGAGGGGAAGGAGAGGGATCC
This sequence comes from Leptocoma aspasia, assembly GCA_013399835.1. Lineage (NCBI taxonomy): Eukaryota > Metazoa > Chordata > Aves > Passeriformes > Nectariniidae > Leptocoma > Leptocoma aspasia. Next base: position 273,391 of record VXAX01000688.1, on the reverse strand, counting down.
AAATTTTTTCGTACCCTAAGAAGGCTGCCCTCATCCCCACTTGCTGCTGCAGGCCTGGTCAGCCAGGAGAGCTGCCCCTTGCAGCACCTTTTCCAAGAGGAAATGCCTGGAGGACAGAGGGAGGAGAAGAGACTCTCTGTGCCCAGTGCCAGCTGCTTGCTCTTCATTCCCTTCCTAAGGGATCCTGGGCTGCTGGAACACAGAGAGTTCCTGTCCTCACAAGCAGAGGGGAACCTGTGGAGGATATTGATGGTAGACAGGCAGGGAAAAAGAGGCAGGGCATGAGGCTCCTGTCTGCTTTCTGTGTGCCCTTGTGGTGCCATTTTGGCATGCTTTGTGTTTGTCCTGGCCTCAGCAGCTGCACAAAGAAGGTCGAGTTGGGCAGAGCAAGTCCAGCACAGCTGGTCTGTGGCTCTGCCCAGATGTGTTCAGGGTGGTCTTGCCAGCGACTGCAGGCCAGTAGCAAGAGGGGTTGTGGAGGGCAGATGTTCCCCTGGACATTCTGTAGGACAAAATTAGTAAAATGTATGGAAGGAGTTTCTCCATGGAAGGAGTTTCTCCGTGGAAGGAGTTTTTCCGTGCCAGACTTTCAGAAACTAAACACACATAGAACTGGGATATCAATGAGAAGCACGATAGGGGAGTGACTCTGGTGGCAGGTGTCACCTCTGGCAGGGTTTAGGTGTCAGACTGTGTCTGAGACACTTGCAGGAGGTTGGCAGCATGACAAGGGCCCTGCTGAGGGACACTTCTGTCTCAGAGGGCAGCTGGAGCACCAGGACATCTCAAATAGCACCAGACACTTGTGTTTTGGTGACCTGAAATGTCCCAGTTTGACAGAGAACTTGGGTGTAGAATGGTTCTGCTGCCCTGCTCTTAGTGCTGTTTTCTCACCGGTGTTTTGAGGGTCTTGTAGTTAGGCCCTTCTAGACTCAGCTGGGCTGATCAGTGCCAGATCAGTTTAAAATGTTATCTCAAACATACCAAGAAATCTCCGTGTGTTTGTTTGTCCTTTCCTGCGATGAAACTCCTTCTCCTGTGGAGCAGAACTGGGTGACGCTGCCCAGCACTGCAGCTCTTGCTGGGGACAGTGACTAGAAACAGCACTGGGCAGGGCTCAAACCCATTGGTTTATTTGTGACTGTCAGTGTTATAACTGCTGTGAGGTATCCAGGAGAGAGAATGGGTAGAAATGGGATTTTCACTTTTATTGATGTTAAGCCAAGGGGCTTTTTGCTGCTACATCCCAAACTGTTCTGTGCTAGTATTTGCACAGGGAAACTATCCCTTAACTTCTCAAAATTAAACATCTGAAACCCTTCCAAATCTGGTGCTCAGAAAAGCACTGCTGTTTGGAAAGATGCCACTTGTTCTTTGAGTGCTCCTGGGGCACTCCAGGGGCCTCTTGTTCAGGATGAGAGGAAACAGCTTCAGGATGCACCAATGAATGTCTAGATTAGATATTACAAAAAAATTTCATGGAAAGGGCTGTGAAGCACTGGAACAGGCTGCCCAGGGCAGTGATGGGGTCACCATCCCTAGAATTGTTCAGAAAATGTGTGGAGGTGGCATCTGGGGACATGGCTTAGTGGTGAATGTGGTTGATGGTTGAACTTGATCTTTAGAGGGCTTTTTCTGATCCTGCACTGATTGGGACTACTCTGACCTTGGTATGTGTTTTGAGAGGAGGGTACAGGGATGCACCTCCCAGAAAAGTGCCTTCATTTTCCTCCGGCCCCTGTCCTGCAGCTCCTCAGTCTCTTCTGGGCTTCTGAGGATGCAGAGATGGGCCCTGGGGGCAGCTGTTTCCCGTGTTCTGCAGAGGGAGAGCCTGCAGCTGATCTCTGTCCTCCTCCAGCTGGATATGTGAGATAACTTATTTATTTTAAAATTTCTCACCATGAAAATCAAGCACAGTGCCAGCTCCTTTTCTGGGTGAATAGGGGTCAGATACTGGTAATTCCTAGGAAATGCAGAACTCCAGTTCCACTACAGTTCAAGGGTTGTTATGCTGCTTACAGACAATATTCAGAAATCTGCCCTTCTTTCTATGCAATTCACTGGAAAAACACTGACAATTCCTGGTACTTAATCGGTATAAATTACCTTACACTGCAGCAAGGAGTTAATGTAATCTTATTTATTTGATCAATTAATTTCTAAATGGCAGTGGCTGACGCCAAGATTCTTTCTATACAGAACCATTTTGACCTCAATTAAAACACAGCTACCTCTGGAATAAAATGTAAAAGCTGTTACACTCAAGGAGGGAATTTTAAAAGAGATTTTAAAGGGCAGAATGCCATTTATTTTTTTCAAAGGTTTTTTTGTGGCCAGAACACCTGGCCAGGACTCCTGCTCCGGGGAGTCTTGAATAAGGACAAGGAGTCAAAAAGACCACTTTGCAAATACCCACATCCACTGTTCTTCCCTGGGATCCCTGAGTTTAGGGAAACTTTTCAATTGGTTTGAATACAGCAACATCTCTGCAGTGTGAGGAACTGAATATCCATAGGGAATGAAGCAGTGTGTGCTGTGCAGATGGGAACGATGCTCTGGAGGTGATTAATAAGTGACATGTCTCTCAGTATAAGACTGCATACAAAGTCATCTTTCCCACTGGTTGGAGTGAAATGTTTATTCAGGGATGGGATGGATTTCATCGCTCAAACGTCAAACCCAGACTGGCTCTTTTCCTGGAAGGTGGAAACCCAAACGAGTTGAACCAGCCAATGTGTGGAGTCCCCTGTTAGTACTTATGGACATCTTTAGCAGGAAATTAAACTAGTGGATGATTGTTTTGTTCCTTCTGACCTTAGAAGTCTCAGGGAGGGATCATCAGCTGGAATAAATGTTCATGGTCCCACTAGTGGTGCTGCACGTGGTGCTTGTGTGGAGCCACTGGAGCCCAGCAGCTCCCAGTATGGGGGTATGTGTGAATGTGCAGGAGCTGCTTCTGGTCTGGTTTTGCCTGCAGTCTGCCAGTTCAACCATCTGCAAAAAAATTGCATTTATTTTTCCACAGCTTTAAGCATCTCCCTAACAGATGCCATTGCAGAAAAGAGAATGTTTGATTTTTCTTTCCCTTTACCCCTTTGCAGAACAGCTGGTGTTTATACCTGGACTAGTGACAGGCTTAAGGTTTGCTGTCTCTTTTGGGAAGTCAGGACTGGGGTAATTGCTTTGTTTTGGGTCAGAACTGGCAGCCTTTCTTCCCCCAGTGTCCACTTGTAGCTCCTATTTCTCCTTCCATTCCTCTCCCTGTGTTTTGTCCCCTGTTCAGGGACTGGCAGGAGCTCAGTGGGGGTGACAGTGCTTTGACACTCATTCTGCTTTTTCCCTGTGCTGTTTTCTTTGGATTCACTATTCTTGTTGGAGGTCTCTGGGAAGAGCACACAGCCACAGCGTGGTTTAAAGGGAATATTAAACCATAGACAAACTGGAGTTTGTAGCAGGAGGAAAAGTGGGAAGCAAAGTATCGATCTCCTTCTGTTTTTCAGTTCAGTTTGTCAATGGGGTCATATATTGATTAGAAGCTGAAATAACACCAGTTACTGGAAAGCAAAAGGATGACTGATAGGGCTGGTGCAGAGAACAGGCACGTCTGTGACCATCTCAGGAATAGCATCCCGTAATTCCAGGAGCTGAACTCAATGATCCTTGTGGTTCCCTTCCAGCTCAGGATATTCTGATTCCATGACTGTGATTGAGTTCTGCAGCTGTGGTCTGCTCTCAGGAGAGAGCAGGCAAATGTGCACCTGTACTAATGAAGTTTGCACTGCTGGGCTAAAAAAACGGGAAATTTGCATTGAACAAATCCCCAGCTGCTGTGGGAGAAGCACATGGGAAAAGCCAAACATGCAGCATGTTCCGTGCCTTCCCAGCTAAGGAAGAGTCTGTCAAAGGATGACATGTACAGTTAAATGTAAATACTTCCAACTACTTCCTGCATGGCTTAGGCTGTGTTAATTCTCTGTAAGACCTGGAGGGCTGGTGTGTCTACTGTAATTGTAGTAGTTTTATTTAAAACAAATCCAGGCATTGCTAGATAAATACATTGTGGTTAAGCACAAAGATGCTGATGAATTCTGGTGTAATATTACAGAAGGTACAAAGAAGCCAAGACAAACTGCCATCATTTGCTGTCCAATCTACTGAATTGTCAAAAACGTCCGAAATAATTCTAAAAGTCAGCTAAAAATTTCTCTGGAGTGATGTAAGATGTGTTTGTTCAATAACTTTAGAAAATCAGCCCCCATTTACTGAAGTATGGATCTACAGGGCTAAGCTGGGGATTGACAGAGCTGGGTGTCTGATTCTGCTTCAGGGAGGGATTGGCAAGGGATCCCTGGAAAGCTCAGCACTTCAGTCTTAAAGTTGATGGCCAAATAGCCTTAATATGCAAACTAATTCAATACTGGAGAGTGAAGAGAGGAAACTGGAGAGAACACACTGGGGAGGAAAAATCTCCTTTAAATTGTTCTGGTGTTTTAGAGATACATTCTGACCTTAGCCCCCTGCCACTAGCTAGGGCCAGCGTGCTGCTAAGCACTGTAATTACATTTCTGTCACTAGCAGGCATTCACTCGGCAGCACAGCTTCATCAGAAGGAGATTTGGTATGGTATAAAGAAGAGCTAATTGGCTTATGGCTGTAGGTTGAGAGGTCAGGGTTAGATTAAGGAGTTAGGAGCATCAGTGAGCTGTTCAACTCCACTGGGGTGTGCTGGGGGAGGTTTAGTTCTGCCAAGTGGGAAAAGCATCCTAGAAGTAGGAAACTATATAGGAATGATGATCATGCAAAACCTTATAGGAATGTGTGGAATGTACCAGGTCCTTAAAATCAACATCAGGAGTGGTGTCCAGAATACCTGTTAGTGACTGCAAACTGCAGCAAGTACAGGGTAAAAGTCACAGAATCCCAGACTGGTTTGAGTTGGGAGGGACTTTAAAAATCATCTTGTTCCAACCCCCTTGCCATGGGCAGGGACACCTTCCACTATCCCAGGTTGCTCCAAGCCCCATCCAACCTGGCCTTGGACACTTCCAGGGATTCAGGGGCAGCCACAGCTGCTCTCAGCACCCTGTGCCAGGGCCTGCCCACCCTCACAGGGAAGAATTTCTCCCTAATATCTAATAAAAATCTTCCTTCTGTCAGTTTAAAACTGTTCCTCCTCACCCTGTCACTGCCTCTGCCTAAAGTCACTCTATCTTTTCTATAAGCTCCCTTCAGGTACCAAAGGGCCACAACAAGGTCTCCCCAGAGCCTTCTCTTCTCCCAGCTGAACAACCCCAGCTTCTGTTTGTATTCCACAAAGTAAAAATGAGGACAGGCTCACTTCAAACAGGCAAATGCTCATGTTCCTTTTGCTCCAGGACCAAGGGAGGCTTGTCAAGAGCCCTGACACTGGCCTGTGCAGCCAAATAGGGAAAGGCAGGGGGCAAGATAGGACATGGAGCTCGCCTGCTTCCCAGGGTAGCACAGAAGGAGAGGATGGATTCACTGATAAAAACCAAAGCAGACAACAGGGCTCTGCATGTACTCTGTTTGCAGGTGGGAGCCAGTTCTTACCTGCAGCTCCATGGCAGGAGCCCCACGATGCCCTCGCCCTGCAGGAGCTGCTGTGAGCTGGGGCTGTGCAAGTGTGGGGGCTCCATTTGCCCAGTGTCACTAAGTTTTCAGCCTTCACACACACACAGACCCTCTCTGCCCTTCATACCCAGCCAGCAGTAAAACAATCCAGCCATTCAACAATCATCCCAGATTATTTAAACCCTCTGTAATCAATCGGTCCCTGTCTGAGTGCTCACTGATAGATACTGGCTTCTAAAACCTGTGCAAATCAGCTGCCTTGCACACAGATAATCAGGCCACTGGCAATTGATAGTTTGGCTGTATTATACTTCTAGGCAAGATTAGTTCCCCAGTTCCCTGCCAAGAAGAGAACCACATAAACAGAGGATTGTTTAGAAACAAAAAAGTTCCTCTTGATGGAGAAGTAATGTAAATGGGAAGAAACAGGAAACTAATCTTTCCTTGTTCGCTCTGAAAGAATGCATATCTCTGAGGCACGTTGTAATTATGAATTTAGGAAATCAGTCCAATTTGCCAGGGTGTGAATTTCAGAGTTCATTCAGTCAACCCTCTCAAGCATTTCTTCTTCAGAACAAAAAACCACCAGGAGTGGAAGTGTAGCAGAAGAGATTAAAGTAGAGAAAAATCAACTGCCAAGCTTTGCTTTTGGGAAGGATCTTGCACAGATACTGATTATTGCTTTGGCTCTGAACCAGGGAGGTTTGGGCATGGCAAAACAGAAATCAGCGGTTACCCATGTTTGTCCCTGGGCATCTCTTTTCCATACACTAATGATGGGAAGAGTTTGTGCTCCTGAGCAAGTATTCCCATTGTCAGGATTTTTGCTTATTTACTTTGAAGGCTTTCCTAAATAGAAAAGAATGGACTTTTTTCCTAAATGGAGTCTATGGATTCTCGTGATGTATGTGACTGGGTATGGGAACACTTACTGGAGTTATCGGTGGGTTAAGTGCACACCGGTTTAGCTCGTTAGGGTTAATGCCAGGGCTCCAAGCCAACTGAGAAGGAGTTGGAGTGACCTTGGCTCACGCACATCCCGACAAGCGGATGAGGTGTCACCCTGTGAATTCAGGTCCCAGCAGAAGCACAGAGGCAATGGTTCACTCCTTCACACACCTGCAACTCTGGCAGCCTTGCAGTGACGTGGAGCTGCAGGGCCTTGTCCCTGTCCCCAGGTGGGCCCAGCTCTGGCAGCACATGGAATTCCTCACTCTGTGGAATTCCTGCAGACAGATCCTGTAGCACAAGTTGATGTCACACGCTGCTGCTAAGCTGGAATTTGGAATGCTCATATTGGATATGCACCCTTCAGTCAGCCCCAGAGCTTAGCAGAGAGCTTTATTTTCCTTGTGCAAGCTTTCGTGCTCCAGGATACAAACCAGAGTAGAGTTCTGGGATGGTGACTTCTGTAGAACATTTATGGAAGTGCCTAGATTGTAAAAACCTTCTGAGGCTGGAAAGCACAGAGAAACAATGTTTGGTCACAGGAAGCCCAGGCTCAGTGAGACTCAGCAGCAGTGCAGGTCACCCAGTACATGATGGGAGCCTCCACTTCCTTAAACTGGAAAGCAGGATTCATCATTGACCGTGACACTTCGTTCATGTGTGTGTGTGACACGATGACAAAAGATGGGGAGATAAATGCTACTTCAAAATACACTGGGAAGATAAGGGTTGCCAGTTTGTCTTCAATGCACTGTGTCATTGGGCTTAGACAAAGCATCTACTGTGATAAGTAACACAGTACTCTGCTCTGAAAGAGTTTGGCTGATTTCCCCATCTTCATTCATCTTCAGTCTTGCCAAGTGCTGGAGTGCTCCCAGAAAATATCTCCAGCCTGCCACTGTGGGACTGAGGTGTGAGAAATCTGGAAGCATATCAAAAATCTGTGGCTTATGTATTGAGACCAAGTCCTTGGTCCTTTGCTGATCCATGGGATGAATAACATTCAACAGCTCTGGAGCCAGGGAAGGAATTCAGAAGGTACCTCTGCAGTGATTGTGAGAAAGGGATTTTGGGAGGAAGCACAGACCCTCAAGATAGACTTCACACAGAAGAGAAGGAAAAAGAAATTATATCTGAAAAAACAAGTAGGGTAAAGTTACCTTAGTCTATTTGCTATGTAATTGTATTTTTGGGGATTTATGGATGTCATACAGTTACTTTTCTCTTCAAACAAAGGTTATTTTAATGGGATTAGTCAGACACTACAGCTCATTGCAGAGCTACACCTGTGCCATTCCCTGACCAGTTAAGTGGAGGGAAGAACAAGTATTGCAGATAAATCGTGATTTTGTGTATCAGCATACCTGGAGTTGTGGGATATAATTGAGGAAAATGAGTTAATTGTGAGCTAAAATAAGAGGTTGTGATCTGGGAAAGTCCCCACAGTGTCAGGCTATACTGACACTGCTGAGCAACACCAGGAATTGATCAGTGGCCCCAAAGACAAGTGGCACTGCTGACTGATCCCAGCACAGCCCCAGGCTGCCTTCCTCTGGGGCTCTGTCTGAAGTCTGCAGTGACAGGAGCAATGGGACAAGACCCCTTCCCTGAAACCTTCCGTGCAGCAGCAGTGGCCAATTGGGCAGTAAGAGCTGATTTTCTAGGACAGCATTTTCAGTCAGTGGGGAGTGGGATCCTGAAGCGTCTGGGGAATTCTGTGCCGGACAGTTCCTTGGGCACATGGGAGCAATGTCCCTGTACAGTACTGCACCTTCCCTCTTAAACCTGTTAAATATCTATTGGGGAGTTTTTGGTTGGAGATCAGGAAAAGATTCTTCCCCCAGAGGGTGCTGGGCACTGCCCAGGCTCCCCAGGGAATGGGCACGGCCCCGAGGCTGCCAGAGCTCCAGGAGCGTTTGGACAGCGCTGCCAGGGATGGACAGGGTGGCAGTGTTGGGGGGTCTGTGCACGGCCAGGAGATGGACTCTCTGGTCCTTGTGGGTCCCCCCCAGCTCAGGACATTCCATGGTCCTCCATTTCTGTTTGGGTTTGTGCTTTGTCCAGCCAAGAAACATTACTATCCACTACTGATGCTACTGAAGTGAAATCTGGGAATGATCATGCCAGATTCACTTCAGTGAAACATCCTGTTTGGAGCCTTTGATCTCTGTGGAGGGAAGAGTCCATGCCCTGTGCTGTGGAGCTGCTGCCAGCAGCAGGTTCATCTGTTCCATGGCTCTGTGAGCTGTGTGAAGGCCCATGGAGGGTGTCCAACAATGTGCTGAAGGAAATGTCTCAGCATCTTGCTCAGTGTTTTTTGAAAATACTCTCTCTCCAGGTCTGCCTCTGAAAGCTGTGTTGGTTCTTTCCTTCTGCTCTGTACCTGCTCACATCCGTGGCAGCCAGAGTAGATTTTGGAGACATGATGACTTCATCTGTTGAAAATTAATTACTTCCCTCGAGGGCTGCCTGACAAAAATTTGGAAGGAATCCCAGTCCAGGAAATGTATTTAGATCTCTGTGTAGTATTGTTGAGTATGATCAGGACCATCCTGTATTCTGGGTAAATGAGATCTTGGGTGTTCTTCGCCCGGGAGGTGCTTTGAACTTGAAAGCAGCAGTTGCTGCAAGAAGCTGCCCGTCTGTGTGGAGACGAGCCTGGGGAATGTAGGGCACTGCTAATCACACAATCAGACCCTCATTTCAGTTTGAAATTAACTCTTCTCTGAGAGCTCATCTCTGCCCTCCTGCTCAGAGCAGGGCCAGTTTTGTGGAACAAGGTGTTTCCATGTCCTGCCTGGTTCCACTGCCCCACTGGGCCTATTGCACTGCTTAGCCACTCTCACTGTCCCATTTTTTTACTTTTCGGCCTGGCTGGAATTTCTGGGAGGATCTGACTCCAGCTTGTCTATGGTCCCCCCTGATAAAACAGAAGAGGGGATTATATTCCCCTACATCCAGCCAGGCCTTCTCTATGCTGAACAAGCCCTGCTCCGTCAGCCTCTCCATGTGCTCCAACCCAGTGACCATCTCGTAGAATCCCAGCATGGTTTGGGCTGGAAGGGACCTTTAAAGCCCTTATGGAGGTGAGCTTTACCAGAGAAGCTGTGTGGTGTGACTCTTCTGGCTGCCACTTGGCCGTGGTTGTGTGAGGCACACAGGAACATGGAGCACATGCATCCTGTCACACAATATTGTTCAGCTGCTCCCCACAAACCAGCAGCTTCCTCCAGGCTGCCCAGAACAATCAGCTCCCTGTGAGGAGCCCCAGTACAGGGGCAAGCTGACTTTAAGAGTTGCCTTTGCCTTGATCCCTGCCAGTGATATCCTAAGTTAGACTCCCCGAACTGCCTTTTGGAAGAGGCACCGGGGGGCCCCGGAAGCTGAGTGTCCCGATTCACAAGCAGGAGCGAGGTAGTGTGAACATGCCCCAGGGAGCCGAACATGCCCCAGGGAGGCGCGGTGCCGAAGCTTTGTGAGGGAGGATCAAGCCCACTTCCCCGGCATTGATGTGGTAATGGGCTCCCGAGCTCGGGAGTGTGGCCCTGGCAGTGACGCACTGATCGCTATCTGAAAGCCGGCTGTGGGGCTCTCAATGGAGCCTATTTTGCTCTTCTCCAGTTCATAAATTAGTGCATCGGAGTGCCCCGTGCCTGTGAGCAAGAGAGCACTCAAATGATGAGAAAGCAGCATGTTCTCAGGGTGTTCTCAGGCTCTGGCTGTGGGTGGTGGCTGTGGCCGAGAGACTGCTGCTTTCACAGGAAACCTTGCACAGAAAAGAGTGGAGGGGACAGTTGGCTTCTTTTCTCCAAGGGAGAGGATTTCCCCCCTCCACTCTGCACTTGTGAGACCCCATCTGGAGCACGGTGTCCAGCTCTGGGGTCTTCAGCACCACAAAGGCACTGACCTGTTGTAGAGTCCAGAGGAGGCCACAGAGATGGTCTGGAGCCCCTCGGCTCTGAAGCCAGGCTGCTAGAGCTGGGGATGTCCAGCCCAAAGAAGAGACGCTCCAGTGAGACCTTATTGTGGCCTATTGAGATTTGAAGGGGGTTTATGGGAAAGAGGGAGAGGGACTTTATATGGGCAGACAGTGACAGGACAAGGACAGCCTTAAGCTGAAGGAGGGCAGGGTTATATTAGACACTAGGGAGAAATCCTTCCCTGTGAGTGTGGTGAGGCCCTGGCACAGGGTGTCCAGAGAAGCTGTGGCCGCTTCTGGATCCCTGGAAGTGTCCAAGGCTAGGTGGGACAGGGCTTGGAACAACCTGGGACAGTGGAAGGTGTCCCTGCCCATTGCAGGGGTTTGGAACTGGATGGGCTTTAAGATCCCTTCCACCCCAAACCATTCTGGGATTCCAGGATCTCTGTAGGCTCTCCAGAAGGCAGGATCCCCCTCCCCTTAGGGAACAGGCTGTGGCCCTGGTCTAAGCTGGCTCTGAAGGTTCCAGCTTAGGTCCACCCTTATGCTTCAAGGAGTTCCCTTCAGTGACATCTGATGGTGACACTGCATCATCTACCCATGCAGCACAAATGGTAGAAACTTTGAAACAGAAACCTCGAGCACAAATACAATAAAGTTGCAGTGTCAGTGCCACAGTGGCACGTTCAGGGAATGTTCAGGCACAGGTGTCTGTACCTGGCACACCACAGGGAATTCAGCAGTGCTGTCAGTGCCCTCCACTGCTGACAGGGGTTTGTCCTTTTCAAGTCTGGCTTTCTTTTTCCCCTTTTAAAATTGCTGACTCTAAAATACTCTCCTTGACATTTTCTCTACACTAGCAGGAGGGGGTTTTGTTGGTTCTGGAAGTACTTGAAAACAGGGGAAATTGGCCAAGACATTCAAAGTTAAATTAAAATCTGACTCTGCAAATAGCCAGTGTCAGTGGTGTGAATAACATCCCTCTTTGGGAAAAGATGTTGAGGCAAAGGGCAGAATTGGCTGGGACTGAAATGCAGCTTAACACATACAGATAAAACTGATCTAGGGTTGGATAGGGTGATTTCTAAGGGAGATACCGGATATTTAGTTTCAAAATTATTGGTACCAATGGAGAAATGGTTGATGGGTTAAGGTCAGGACATTGCTGAGCTTGCCCCGTGTGGCTGGTGTGAGCTTTGTGAAGCCTTGGCGGTGAGAACAGGATTTACGGGTAGGAAATCTGCAGCCATCACTGGGGAAAGCTTTAATCATGGGTTATTGTTGGTGTCAGGGGTTTCTGTGTGCTCCTATGGATTAAAGAATGTATGATATGTCTAGAATTCCAAGAGATATGTAAACAAGCCTCATACTCTACAGAATCTTTTCCTGCTCTGAGGTGTTACTGATTTTGATCAGAACACCCGTGCCAGTCTCCTCCTGAGAAGTGTTCATTTACTGACAGCAAAGCACATGAAATGTCATCCTTGGTGAAACACTGCTTTCTGCATCTGTGCCCACATCTTCTGGGGCCAAAGTTTCCACATTCTTGCCTCTTGCAGAGCTGTTGCGGTGGAAGCCTTTCCTCTTTAGAGTAATGTTGGTTTTTTTCTTTTTTTCAGTAAAAAGACAAACAAAGCTATTTTCTGTTTCAGAATGCAAGATGGGATATCTCTGGAGAGATTAACCTTCTTTACAGAGTTGTTTTTTGTGGTTGAAAGAAGAAATCTGTTATCATTAAAATAATATTAAGAAAATCTGCACCTCATTATTTCCAGAAATAAAGCTGCCACAATGAGATTTATTAAGAATTGACTCGGGGTGAACTGAAGAAAGCTCCAACACCAAACAGTTTGTGTTTTAGAAAAAAGACAGGAAGACAATAGGATGGACACAGGGGGAGCAAGAAAAGGGAATTGGTCTGCAATGTTAGTAAGAAAATATGTTCTTTTCGGGAAGGACTCTGAGAAGTGGCTTGGCAGATATGTAGAAGGGTTTAACTCAGCCCCTCTTCTCGTGTTCAATGCTTGGCTGAGCTCAGTCACAGAAGGCAAAGAGGGGAGAGAGGCACAGAGGTCAGGACTGGCATGGCCAGGGGAAATGTAGGGGGCAAGAAGCATGAGCAGGAGAATGTATCCTGTCTTTTTCCTACCCTGCCCCTTCCCTCCTGTACCTGAGCCCCTGGGGAGCTGCTGGACCCCTGTCCTGCTCCCCCTGGCTCCTGCTGTGTCCCCAGCCCCTTGGGAACAGCAGTAAAGTGCTGTACCTCCACATATCCATGAGAAGAGCTGTGGTTTGGCATTTGCCAGAGTCTCCGGGGTGCAGAGAGAGTGCTGAGGGAGCAGTTTTTATGAGCAGGCTGCTGCTGCCCGGGGTGCCAGATCCCTCCGAGCTGTTCTGAGCCTCTGCCCCCTCCTGCACCTCTGGGCGGGGGTCATTCTTTTTTCTCCTTGGCTTTCTCTTTGCCTTCCTTTTTACCTTGGGGCCATCAACAGATTTGTTTCCTTATCTCTGTGTCTGCTTTGAAGACAAATTCTCACCTTTCAGTTACTGAATGAATGTGAGGAATGAGGCCCCATGGCCACAGCCTCCCACCCAGCTGGGAGCTGTTCCTACATGCTGGGCAGAAGGAGCAAGGTGCTGCCCTCCTGGGAGCAGGCTCGGGCCCTTGAGCAGTGCGGGTGGGCAGCGCAGGGCAGATGGCAGCGGTGTGGGCAGGGTGGGGATAGACTTCCAGTGCAGATCTGAGCATTTCACTCTGAAATTCTCGTTTGTAGTGCCAGTCCTAGAGCTACAGGTCCTGGACCACCATATAGGGTTTCAGCTTGTTTTAGCAGTTTTCTTGAGAATATTTACTTCAAGGGCAGATCCATTACTAGGTCAGAGAGAAAAGTTGCTACGTGGCTGTGGTGGCTCTGGGATGTTTGCAGCACATGTGGGCTGGCTGGGGAGGAGGGGAGGAAGCTCCCACACCATGGAGCTGGTGTAACCCTCGGTGTTACTGTGTTTGTATTTCCTCTTACACCCGCACCTCTCAGAGGTGGACAAGACAGAAGAGCTCTGGTGCATCCAGCTCTCATCGACTGTCACTGCCCCTTGCAAGTGGCTGCTGACCCCTCCCAGGGTAGGCACTGTGCCATGTTCTGGCCAGAGCTGGGGTTTGGGTTTAAACCACAGGCAGGGTGAGTTTGTGCTGGTGCCCCCAGGCTCTGCAGTGGGCCAAAGCACTTCCCTTCCTTCAGGGAACAGCTAGGAGCAGGGAATGTCCTAAAGTGCCTTCCCTGTTTGCAGATGTGAACATAGGGAGTGACACAGTGACACCTGAGAGTGCATTTGTCCTAAAGCAATGATCCAGTTCTCACCTTCACAGGGGCCTTGAACAGACACAGAGGGAAGAACTCCTTTATGCAATCGTTGTTCACAGGGACTCACACAGCACATTTCATCCAGCACATTTCATCCAGCTGAATTCACTGCCAGCCTGAGCTCCACCCGCGGCTGTGCCTGGTGCTGGGGGGTCCCAGAGCCTCCATTTCACAGCATTGGGGGCAGGAGGCTGGAGGGTGATGTCAGCCTTTTCCTGGCTCTGAACACCACTCAGGAAAGCTTTGCTGATGTGCCCTCCCTGCCACCTATGGATTTTGAACTAAAATAGGGGAGATTCAGACTAGATATAAGGAAAAAGGTTTTTACAATGAGGGTGCCTCCTGGGAGGGGGAGAAACCCCATGATAGAAGTTGCACTGACAGTCTGCCTTCCCCCCTTGCCCTTGCAGAGCACAGTTGGGGAGAATCGGTGGCTCCAAGGACACCTGGTGCAGTCACTGCTCCGTCACTGTGATGCGCGCGGGGTGGCACGGTGGGCACAGCACTGCCGGGTGCCCCCCGAGATGTTGCCTCAGGCTGTGGCTGAGGAGCTTCAGAAGCTACACATCCAAGACAGGTAAATCCCCTGTTTGGTGCCTTTTCCATGCAGATTGCATGTCATACAAACACTGTATATTTGCTTAAAATTGTCTGCCGTAATGCGTCCTTGGGGACAGAAGTTTGCAAAGGCTTCCTCCATGTACTTGGATCCCATTGTGGCTTTGCACACACTGCATTTGTTTGTCATAAGCCTGGAAATGTCTGTGAAAGGGGCATTTTACACTCATCCTGAGTACACAGAAGTTCTGTGAGATTGCTTCATGCTGCTGAGGGTTCTTACACTTCCTCTGCCAGATCAACAGTGCAAATACTCATCTATTTTACTGAGGTGATTGCAGATCTGTCAAAGTTTTACTAATTATTTTTTTTTTAATGCTGATGATTTTGGGAAGGTCTCACAGATGGCCTTGAACAGTTCACGTTCAGGGATCCTGGTTTTATAGCTCTGCTCTTTCTCCTCGTGCAGATCTGCACTTGTTCAAGTGCTGTGTCACGTCAGGAAATACAACCCAGATGTAATCACCCTCAAAACACTTCTCCAGGGTCCACGGCTTCTTTGGAGCACAGGAAACTCTTGTCTGTCTTGGACATGCTCCCTCCTCCTCCTCCGCCTCCTCCTCCTCCTCCTCAAAGCTACAGCAGCCTCCAGGAGGTTTTTCCATGAGGGATAAGCCCTCAAAACATAAAGGGGTGATTACAGGTGTGTGTGTGAGGCACAGACTGTGCATCCAGAGATAAAACCCATCACTACATCTGTGTGCTGTGGGAATCCTGTACTGTGGAGGGAAGGCAGGTGAGGGTGTGATGTGCCCTGCATGAGGAGCTGGGATGGATGAATAAACCCCTTTGTACTGCAGTTTACTCATCCAGTCATGATACCTGCTGTGGTAGCTGCTATAAAGTCAGCAGAGCCATGGAACCCCATGAAACTGGCTGCCCTGTCTATTGAGTAACACAGCCACAGGTTCCCAGAGGGAGTTCACAGTGCACACAAGGTGGCACCAGCATATAAATGAGATCATCTGTCTCTGGTCACACCACAGGGGGCTCCTGAGCTTTGCAGGTGAGAATATTCCTGGAGACCTGAGGCTGCACACCTTTATTGAATACTTTACACAAATATTGACTTCCCCATGCACACAAACCCACGGGAAAGAGTGTTTGTGCAGGGAGAGCTGCTCTGCTGCAAAACTGGGCACACAGCCTCCCAAACATAAGGTTACTAATAGTTTCCCACATAATGAACCATTTCAGGTCTCTGTGGGAAAGAGACTAGCCAGAAATGTGTGATCTGTCCAAGGGAGCTGGATCTTTTTGATTAGTTTCTTTTTTCTGAGAAAGAGCTGAGGGTCATGGGGAAAGAGAGGGTCAGGGTGAAATAAGGGGAGTAAAACTTACCCCTCTTGCTCCAGTCCAGGATTTCCTCCTGGCTTTCCATGGCTTCAAACTGTTGCATCTGATTCTGTGCAGGGTAGAAGAGGTCACAAAAGCATCAGATAATTATGAGGCCAGTAAGAAGAAGGACTATTACCAGCTTCCTATTCCACGGGAAAATATTCACTTTCTGCAGACATGGAAGGAGACGCTGCAGTGCTGGGAGAAGGTGCTGCAGGTGAGTGTTACCTACGATTGGCCTGGCAGGGTCAGGGAGCTCGAACTCCATGTCAGGCTGAGACACAGAGCTGGATGTAGCCACTGCCATCCACTGCCTACCTCCCCAAGCCAAGAACAGCTGCTCCTTTAGGCTGGTCTGGTTTGGGGAAGGTGTTAGGAATTGTGCCAGGGAAGGTTCCCGTGGGTGACGCAGGTGCTCTGAGAGTTCCCTGTGTCTGTGGCAGTTTGCACAAAGAGCTGCAAGTGTTGGTGAGGAAATGCTCATGTCCTGGACAGATTCTCCAGGCTCCTCTCAAGCACAGGCAGGCTCTGGGTGCAGAAAGTGTCTGTGTTGCAGCCTGGGCAGGTTGTTGGTGTGGACATGGAGTGGAAGCCTTCCTTTGGCATGGTGGGGAAGCCCCGTGTTGCCCTCCTGCAACTTGCACTGAAGGATGAGGTGTTCCTGTTGGACCTGCCACGGCTCCTTGAGCAAGCTGAGGCTGAGGGGGAAAAGGAGAAGCTTCCCCATTTCATCCAGATGCTCTATTCAGATGCAGCCATCACTAAACTAGGTAACACCCCTCTCTCTTCCCCACCTCATGGCTTCACACTGCCTGTTTTGTCATCTTTGTCATTCCTAGATCCTCTTGGTATTGTCATTCCCTAAATCCACTCGCCATGGAACCAGATTTTGTAGCCCTGAGTGTTCAGGCACTGCCAGGCCAGGAAACAGTGACTAGTGTAACTGGGAATGATAAAAATACAGGATCAGAGAAGCACAGAAAATCCTGAGCTGGACGGGTCCCACCAGGATCACCCATTGCAGCCCCTGTCCCTGCCCAGCCCCCCAACAATGCCACCCTGTCCATCCCTGGCAGCGCTGTCCAAACGCTCCTGGAGCTCTGGCAGCCTCGGGGCCGTGCCCATTCCCTGGGGAGCCTGGGCAGTGCCAGCACCCTCTGGGGGAAGAACCTTTCCCTGATCTCCAGCCTGAGCCTGCCTTGACACAGGTCCATGCCATTATATCTCCCCAGTTCGGGTCAGATCCAAGATTCCTGATTTAACTTGCACTGTCAGACTTGGGATTGTCCTAGCTCTTTACTAATCCCCAACTGACAACCAACCTTCAGTGGTTCAGGTAATTCTGGTGGGCAGAGCTGTCTGGGTGTGCTGTCCCTGTCCCAGAGTTGCTGTGCAGGACACCAGAGATCTCTGAATCACCATACATGGTTTTTGGAGGCTTTTATCAGGAGCTGCTAAACCTGGATTTCAAGGGCAAATTCATAAATACCTTTCCCAGGTTTTAAGTAAGTTGATCTTAAACTCAGCATTTTTCACCCACCTCTCTTTTCCCTTGATCTGCAGGAGTATCTCTTGGGAACAGAAGAGACAGGACCCAGTCTTGTTCCCTGTTTGAACAATCTTCACACCAATGCTTATAAATATTTTGTCAGCATTTTGACTCTGAACTAGAAGAAGCTGCAGTGCATTAACTATAATTGGAGTTTTCCTACCTGTGTGATTTGGGCTTTTTTGTCTCCAGGTTATGGGATGTCTGGAGACCTCAGCAGCCTTGCAGCCACATGTTATGCTCTGAAAGACACAGAGAAGCAAATGCAAGGTGTGCTGGATCTTCTTGCAGTGGACAAACAAGTAAGGATAAACACAGGGAGATGTGGGAAATGGTGTCTCCTGCATCTGCTGGGGGATAACTGTCCTGAATCCACAGCACTGTCTGTTTGCATCCTGGATTGGCAGGGAGATGGCTGCATGAGTAAAGAGACCATTTCCTCCAGATGGTTTGAGGTGCTGGGATTCTGTAAAGGAAAGCAGAAGTATTTTGTTTTCATCAACTAAAATGTTAAAGCTTATGATACTGACAGCTTTTTCATAGCCTTTATAAAAGCTTTGAAAAGCTCTTGGAGACCCAGCTCCATTTAGCCAGAACAAGGTTTCTGAGCACAAGTTATACTTAGGAAGAGGAAGTTCTTGTAGAAATTCTGCTACTCCAAGGCCATGCATTATTGAAGCAGATATGATGAAGTTAATGATTTATACAGAGCTCTGATGTTCCTAGGAGGGCTGCTGGTGGGTTCAGCACAGGAATTTCTGGTCAGCTGAAGCACAGCTGTCCCTGAGTTTGCACACTGGAGCTTTCAGCAGATTTCTGCTGAAATTTCTGCAAAAATGTTCAGCACAACCATTTTAATGGGTAAAATGTATAGAGTGTTTTTGAGGCTGTGGGTTGAGGTGAAGCAGATCTTTGGGATTGATAGCTTAACCTGGGAAGTGCTGCAGGGGCTGACAGAGCTGCCAACAGCCATTGCCTCAGTTTAAGCTGAGAAATGGCAGCTACAGGGAGGGCTGCTGCCAGGGTGTCACAAGAATGCCTTTTCCCACTGGGACTAGGAGGAGAAAAGTGCTGAACTGCCACTGCTGGTCCTTATTTGAGTGGATGCCCAGCAGCCTCCAGCATGGTGAGCACCCTGCAGACCCCTAAGGAGCCTCATCCCAGCCCTGCTGCTCTGGTGCAGGGCTGGACAAGAATGCCCTTCTTTCCCTTCCTTGGCTGTGGAAGAGATTTCTCTCCAGCAAGTGTGTTTGTTAAAGAAATAACCCAATGCTGTGTTTATTTCGTGCCATCCCAGCCCTTGTCTGAGGGCTGGGGTTCAATATGCCAGGCACGAGATGGATGTGATAGGGCTGTGCCTGGCCCCACCAGCTGGAACAGGAGGTGGTTTGGGAGCTGCTTCATAACCAGGTGGTTTCTATCTTTTTGTTTCCATCAGCTGCAGTGGGGGAAGGATGGCCGGAAGGTCAATGGACTGTCCCCAGAGCACAGCCACGAGGAGAGAGAGGTCAGGCAGCCGGAGAAGGGACTCAGCCTTCTGGTGCAGCATGTGCTGGGGAAGCCTCTGGATAAAACAGAGCAGCTGTCAAACTGGGAGAAGCGGCCGCTCCGGGAGGAGCAGATCCTCTATGCAGGTCTGGCCCTGGCTGGGTGCTGCAGGTGCCCAGGCCAGGCTGTGTTTGGTTGCTTTATCCCCAGGAAAGTCGTTAAGTAGCAGAGGAAGAAAATGGCTTTGCAGATTAGTTCCTGTTCAGAGGAGTCAGCACATGTTTTGTTTGTCCTTTTGAGGACATGACTTTAATGGTCGAAGTTTAAACTATCCAGTGATTCATTATTTCCCTTATGAAGGAATTCCTGTGCTTTGCAGATTTTGTCTGATGAAACATCACCTCAGTGGAAACTCTTCTCAGTAACTGAAAGGAGGAAAGTCCACTTCCTTCTGCCTCATTTCACAGCCTTTCTGGGAAACAAATGCTATGTTCATTTGTCACAGTGAGGTGCTTGTTAGACCTGGGTTTGAAATGGGCAGATGTGGTGTCAAAAACTGCAGCACAGACTCAGGGCTGTGGAGGGACCCATAGAGTTTATTGCTGATTACCCCAGAGTCAGAAGTCTGGGTCTAAATCTTTTCCTGGTGCATTAAAGGACAGTCTGCTGATGCAAACCAGCCCTTTGTTAAATTCGACTATCCTTGAAGCTGACACAGTTCCCACAAAAGTTAATCACTGGGACTTGTCAGACTGGCTGGGAGAGTTCTCCCATTGCCGTTGCAGGGAGCAGCAGCACACGGCAGTGAGTGTGGGCAGGTGATTGCAAACAGCTCGGGCAGTACCTGCTCAGATATTGCATCTCCTGGGGAAGTTCCCTTCCCGTCAAGAGGTGTGATAAGGAGCTGTGGGCAGGCTCAGGGATAATGGTGAGGAACAGGGGCTGGCTGGACTACCTGGTGGTGGTTGGAAGAGCCACACTGCAGTTTGCATTGGCTTATTGGGTTAGAGTGGAGATGGCCGAGCCTGTCTTTAGGAGCTCCTGCCTTGACCCCCTGTGACTGTGGGTTCAGTTGTGATACTCCGTGAGTCACTCCTGGTGCTGAGGGTATGACCTGAGGGAGTTGCAGCTTCACAATGGCTTGTACAAAGGTGGGAGCTCTTCCTTGCCTCAGGAAAGCCTCTGGTTTACTTTTGAATTAGCCTCATATGAGCTGAGGCTCACATTCTCTTCCCTGCAGCCTCAGATGCCTACTGCTTGCTGGAGATCTATGAGAGGCTCTGCAAGGACCCCAAGAGCTTCGGTCTAGGTTCAGACCTGACAGACAGTCTGGTGGGAAAACAGAGCAAAAAACCCAGGGCAAAGAAGCAGCTGAATAAACAAGAAGCACCATCACCTTCTGGACAGGTTTGTAAACATCTTCAAAGAGCTGCTTGTTGCTCAAGACCCCTGCAAATCACACACTGCTGTTCTAAGTCACACCATTCGCTGTGCACAGGGCTCTTGCAGCAAACATCCTACTCACCCCTCCCTCCCAGGACACTGTGCTCTCTCCCTGGTCTGCCTGGGTTCAGCTTTCCCTGCACTTTGAGGTTCACTTGTCTTTGCACAGTGTGGGTACAGACCTGTGCACTAAGCCCAGTGAGCCTTGCTCATGGAAATGCTCCTTCCACATTTTGGGTTTGGATTCTGTGGCCAAGGTTTCAAAACTCTTTTGCTTTTCACTGAGCTTCCACACCTTGCTTTCACACTGGGAATATCTTCTTTATTGTGTCTGGAGTAGAAGTCTGCAAAGTTAAAAGCAAATGATCCATCAAAAATGCCTTTCTGCTGAAGGCTTGTCTCTGCTTCCCTGCCCACCACCACATTCCATGAGAGGCCTCTCCCAGAAGTTTGTGTTGCAGAGCCTTAAAACTCCACCAGAGCTGTGCAACTCTGCTTTAGTATCTTGGAATATGACTGGTGCCTCTCAGTAATAAAGTTTTACATTTTAAATGGAACCATTCAGTGGTTTGTGCACCTTTGGAAACCTTGGCCCAAATCTCATTTTGTTACTGCCTGAGAAGACTCACAGTGTGTATCCTGAGGAGCCCCAAATGCGTGTGGAGCTCCTGAAGTCAGTGCCCCCTTCCATGACTGGGCTGAGATGCTGCTGACTGTGTCCACCTGTGTGTAAATGTGCAGCATCCCTTGGCCTTCAGCAGGCAGGAAAACACGGAGCTGCTCCCTGCGCACTGCGTTCATGGGAATGTTGTGTGTTACAGCAGAGCTTGAGTGGCTGCTGCAGAGGTGGGAAAAGTGAGCACTTCAGGCTTCAATCACCTTGGAAACCCAGGGTCATCTTTGTGTTCTGTACAGTCAGATTCATCAGCCAAGAGGCAATTGGTAAAACCTGGACTGGGAAACCAACAAAAGCAGACTTCTCCTGACTGCATCCTGCAGGACTCCAAGCTCTCTTTCCCACTGTTTCCTTGTCTGAAGTGGGACTAATGACACTATTCTCCTTTATAAGGTTTTTGCTCTCTGCTGGCATGAAATGTGAGAAAAAAGCTCCATATAACAGTGCTGGCCACTGGATAAACACTGGCTGAGAGCTAGCTGCAGCTCCTGCACATATGTTTGAAAGCAGCAGCAGCAGCCAGGGGTAGCGTCTCCAACTGCCTCAGCTTCAGGGGGCACCTCCATCCCTTGTCACTGTGCTCTGGTGCCACAGCTGCATTGACCAGGGTCCTGCAGGAGCTGGTGACAGCCCAGTCTGCCCAGTGCTGCAGAGCCCTGGGTGCAGGGACCGGCTGCTGGGAGCTGCAGCATCACACCAGTGTTGCTCCTTGACCTGAGCTGGTTCCCATGGAGAGCCCAGGTGCAGCTGCTTGGTGTGCCACAGCATTCCCAGCTTTGGGGCCAGGTCCTGCAGAGCTGATCTGCAGTGCTGCCTCCCTGCGTAGCTGCTGGTAGTGTCCTTCAGTCATCCCAGCTGATTCAAGTTCCTGGAGTCTAAAGCTGGACATTGGAAGTTCCTTAATAACTTCTCGTCTCCATGAATTTAGCTACTGTACTTTTGGGAGCCTCCCAAAGCCAAAGTTCTCCAAGTGCAGGAACTCCCCCCAGCAGCAGACATTTGAAATAAAACAAACAGAATTCAGGCACTGCTTATTTTTAGCCTTCCAAAGATAACAGAGTTGACATTGTTGCTTTGTGTACCTGTTTCTCCCTCTGTCCTGAATCATACCTTTGGCACATGTTTATTAATTGCAGACTAATTTAGGGCAAGAGCAGCCTTGACTATGTTTCTGTGACTTCTTGAAGATGAATGTCTGTGCAGAGCACTGGAGGCCAGGCTGGCACTTCTCCAGGGAAAGGCTGCAGGTCCCTGGATCAGGTGGCCAACTGGTCAGCAAGAGAATGGCGAATTCAGAATTAGCCCCATCATGTTCTGCCCCCTGCCGAGGTGGCGATGGCAGTGTGGAAAGGATGGGAAGGAGGATCTAGAGGTGCTGCAGGGCATGGGGAAGCGGTGACACAGGTGGAAGGAGGCAGTGGGATGTGCCATGGTGGGTGAATGAACACAGGGAGGAAAAACATAAATGTACTGGTAATCAGCCTTCTGCTCCTTATGGATCTCCTGCCTTTCTTTAGGAACGTCTGGGACCCAGAACGGAGCCCTCATGTCCCCCTGCCCCTATCTCCCCCCGGGAGTTCAGCGTGGTCTGTGACAACATGCTGCAGGGCCTGGGACGCTACCTGCGCTGCCTCGGCGTGGATGTCAGGCTGCTGGACAATGAGGATGACCACAGGAAAGCTGCTGAGGTGAGTTCAGAGCTCCCATCTCCATGAGGACATGATGGGGCTTACTAGGAAGCTGCACTGGTGCTCAGGCTGCAGGAGCTGCCCCACGGGTCCCTCCTTCTATTCCTGTGCTGAGTCCCAGCTCTTTGGGTCACCCCATGCTCTGGCATCTGGAATCAATTAGTCCCTGCAGTGGTGTGTGGCCTTGGTTCTCCACTTCCAGGAGAGAGGAGGGGAACAGAGACTGCTATGATCTCACTCTTACATGTGTCTGTTTGTGTCATTGGCAGCTGGGGCAGCTCAAGTCATGAGAACACAAGTGGAGGGTAAAGATCATAGAATCACAGAATGGTTTGCTTTGGCTTGGAAGGGACCTTAAAGATCATCTCCAACCCCCAAAGATGTGACCAAGTGTCTTTGGGGAGGCTGTGTGCTTGCAACAAGACAAAAGTCAGTGAAAGGAGCCAACATTCGCTTAGACTTCTAATGCACTCCAGTTTGGGCTTACAGGGAAGGTATTTGTCTGCCTTGTGTCCAGGTCAGTTGGGCAGAACCATAATCCAAAGATGGCTGTTCAATACAGAAGGGAGAATGTCCTTAATCAATGGCCATGTAACGTCCTGGCTGGCCTTGTGAGTTGACTCAAAGGTCATCAGCCACAACTTGCAGTGATATTTGGGAAAGGAAGAGGGGACCATGAGTATTGCTCTGGGCTCCCATAATAATTCTGCTCTTCTGCCTACCAGATGAGAGAGAAATGCTGCTTCATTTCAGACACATTTCTGCTATCCCAAGAATGCAGATCACAGAATCACAGAATCCCCTGAGCTGGAACTGACCCACCAGGATCACCCATTGCAGCCCCTGTCCCTGCCCAGCCCCCCAACAATGCCACCCTGTCCATCCCTGGCAGCGCTGTCCAAACGCTCCTGGAGCTCTGGCAGCCTCGGGGCCGTGCCCATTCCCTGGGGAGCCTGGGCAGTGCCAGCACCCTCTGGGGGAAGAACCTTTCCCTGATCTCCAGCCTGAGCCTGTCCTGACACAACTTCAGGCCATTCCCTCAGGTCCTGTCCCTGGTTGCAGAGAGCAGAGATCATTGTCTGCCTCTCCTTTTCCCCTCACCAGGAAGTTGCAGCTGCAATGAGGTCTCCCCTCAGTCTCCTTTTCTCCAGGCTGAACAGACCAAGTGTCCTCAGCCACTTCTCATACAGCCTCCCCTCAAGGCCCTTTCCCATCTTCATTGCCCTCCTTTGGACACTTTCTAATGGCCTTATGTCTTTCTTATACTGTGGTGCCAAAACTGCCCTCAGGGCTCGAGGTGAGGCCACCCCAGCCCAGAGCAGAGCAGGACAGTCCCCTCCCTTGACCAGCCCATGATGTTGGGCCTGATCCCCCCAGGACACAGATGTCCCTCCTGGCTCCAGGGCACTGCTGACATTCAACTTTCTGTCAACCAGGACCTCCAGGTCCCCTCCCATGGTGCTGCTGTCCAGCATCTCATTCCCCAGTCTGTTTGTATATTCAGGGTTGCCCCATCCCAAGTGCAGATTCTGGCACTTTCCCTTGTTGAACTTCATCTGGTTGGTGATTGCCTAGCTTTCTGATTTGTCAAGGCCTCCCAGAGGGCCTCCCTGCCTTCAAGGGAGTCAACAGAGATATCCAGACCACACAGTGTGTGCTATCAAATGTGCATGCATCACCCAGCCTGGTGTGCAGAATGTTTCCTCTTCAGATGTGTGCTTGGCCTGAATCCGGGGCAGGCTCTAACTTTTGCAGAAATATTTAATATCTGCACCCTGCCAAACTTGCACAAGTTATTTAAACAAACTGGTTCTCATTGCCTCCCCCCAGAACCTCATCTCCACTTCTCATCCCCATCCCTTATCGTGCCGTGGACAGGATGTTTGACATTGCTTTCTCTATGGTGACCGGACAAACATCCTTTCACTATCAAAAGCCCTTGGAGTGTTACTGTATTGCAGAGCCTTTGATCTGGGCTTGGATAATCAAAGATAAAAATAGACTCCTCCCACACTGTTTTATATCTGGCTGGTCCTGATTGAATCGAATGTTGACCACCCTACACGAAAAAACTTGGGAATGTTATTGCAAAGGGCAGCAGAGGGTTTGGATCCTGGTCACTGAGTACAAGACAGATGGTTTGGGTGTTGTCCCAGCACAGTCTCAAACTGGTGTCACTAGGATCACCTAAGAGTGTACAGCATTAGTGTTTGCTCTTCATTAAAATCTTTTCACTCAAATGATTTATCAGTCATACTACACTTCTCCTTGTGCCAAGAACTCCTGCAACACCTGGCATTTGCTCCTTATTGTTCTCATTCCTATTATTCATTAAAGTTGCTTCAAGTATTGATAGGCAGATGGGTCTGGTCCTTCACCCTCTGTAATTTGGAATCAGGCTTAACAACCTGAGAACTTCCTCAGCTGTGCTTGGGCATTTATGGATTTTATTTATTTTTTTGTTTAGGCTAGCACATGTGGCAGGAATTGGTTTGGCAACCCCCATTCCCATGGATGTGAAACACTTGTCCTGTTTTATGCTTCTTGTTGTGCTGTTGTTATGGACAAAATATTTTATCTTGGACCTGCCATGGTGAGTTTATCATGCCAGATCTGCAGAGATGTGAGAGCAGGGCCTCTGGCACCACGATCCACTGGATCCCCTCTGGCTGACCAGATTTCGTGGGGGAGCTGGCAGTGCTGGGTTGGTGGTTGGACTCGATGACCTGGGAGGTCTTTCCCAGCCTTAATGATTCTGTGATTCTGTGGTTCTGTTTATCTGCTGTGAGATGCTACCAGCTTGCAGTCTGTGATTTAATTATGCCATTTAATTAGGACTTGACTGGAGAAGTGACTGATTATAGTTGCCTGTCATAAGTGCAGATACAGAAAATCTTTAAAAATGGAAAACCAGTAGAAATGCATACTGAAAATGTCTCTGGTTAAATCTGCCCTCGTGTGAAAGGCAAAGAACTCACAGCCTTTCCTTACAGAAGCATTTTAGCTCCTGTCCATGAGCAGGAGCCTCTCAGAAGAGCAGTGGGCATGGTTTTATTAAGCCCTCTCACTCAGCGGGGTGGCTGTGCTGTTTTTCCCATATTACCTTGCTGTCCTACCTGCTGTAGCACATGCACACACCTTTGTGGCACAGCAGGCCTGCAGCTGGGGCTGGAATTAGTTCCAGATGTGCTTGACAAGCTCCTTAACTTGACAATCTTTGCAGCCTGTGCACTGAGAGCTGGTGGGACCCACCATGTGTTGTCCCCAACACGTCCTTGCCTGGCAGCACTGCTCAGTCCTAAACCTCGGGCAGGGCCTTTGCAGGACTTCAGGCAGTGGCCCAGACTGGCCCAAGCCTGGCTGTCTGCTGTGTGGCCTCTCTGAAGAAGGGCTGTGTGCACCCAGCCATTCTTGCCCAGGGACTCTGACTCCAGCTCCAGGCAATCCATGGGGTAAAGAATGTGGAGATTCTGGGATGCAGCAGGTTCTGTGTGTGCAGGTGCTGGTTTTGGGTGATCCACCCTTTCCTTTGCACTTATTCCTGTTAGCAACATGTTATTTTCAATTAATACAAATTTCTTTACTTAAAATTGTGCCCTGTGCCTGTTGTGTTCCTACCCATGAGGTCTTTCATGCCCCATCACTGGAAAATTCCAGGTCAGGCTGAATGGAGGCTCTGAGCAGCCTGACCCAGTTGAAGATGTCCCTGCTCACTGCAGGGGAGTTGGAACATGATGACCTTTTAAAGATCCCTTCTAAACCAAACTATTCTAAGATTCCATCTTGTCTTCTGCAGACTTCTCTTTGCAGAGAATCTTAAACCTATCTTTTGAGTTTCCGAGATAATTAGAAGGAGATGGAAAAGTGGATGTTCCTATTTTCTCTGCAATTTTGCAGAATCAGGCAAAGCAGTGGGATCCTTCTCATACCAACCTTACAGGATCACCCAGCAGCCTCAGTGACTACACTATATCTTGCAATGCTGTACCTCAGGGGCAGAGCAAAGGTTTTAAGAAAATGTTGGTAGTCCCTTAGGTTTCTAATAAGAGACTCAGTGGAACCTCAAAGCTGCTTCAGTTGAGTTCTGGGTTGGTTTACTTTATTTTTTTAATGGACTTTGCTCTTGGTCTTCAAAATCACCCTCATCGCTAAGGATAATCTGATGCTAAGGCAAACCTTTTGAAGTGTGCTAATAACCAGAAGGCAAGTAAAACTGGCTTCCTGAGGCTCCCATGGTGTGGAAGATTCCCTTGCAAGGTTACACCTACCCTCCAAACCTCCAGGTGAACCAGTGAGTCGCAGAGAAGGGCCAGGCTGGATGGAACTCAGGAGCCAGATAGAGCATTGTGCGCCCAGATCTAAATTGCCCTAGACTAATTTGAAGCCAGGTGACACAAAGGTGATTTTAATCCTCCAGTGAGCAGATCTTCACCTAATGGGGGAATCTAATCTTGGATCTTGTCTCAGCTTTGACTGGCTTTTTCCATATTTTTGATGTAGATGACATTCTCCAGGTTTGCTGGTCTTTTTGGTCTGGTGGGGAGCTAAATTCACAGAGGGCAGATGAAGAGCTGTGTTGCTTTTAAGATCAAGACTTGGCTTTTGATGTTTGGTCAGCAGGAGGAGAAGGTCTTTCATTGGAGACCTTGATACAAATGGATTTCCACAGAGAAACAAAACTGGGTGGATGGTTTTAGTGTGACACTTAAGGCCATGTTAGAAAACCCTGTGATAACTCTGTGCAATTTATACTTTTCAGGAGTATAAAGAGAAGATTAGGGTTGCAATACTGGGAGGGCTGGACTGAGGGTGCTCAGAGCTATTAAGCTTTTGGTTTACTGTCTCTTTTAAAACAGCCTGGGATTACAGGGAGGGCTCCAGGTTTGGACTGGGTTTTGCTAGTCCCTTCTCTAGCAGATCCTTGTCTGGGTGCTTTCCCAGCGCATATCCTGGGGCAGACACTTTCTGTCCACTCCCTTTTGGTCTCAACTGGGGCCTTGCTGGCCCAGGCTCAGGATCACGGCAAGGGTAACACAGCTTTTCCTGTACTGCAGTTTGGCTCTTCAAGGACATGTGGCATTGCCCAACATGTGTCTTGCACAGACTTGGCAAAGTCGAACTTACAAATCCACAGCCTTGTGCTGCTGTTTTTCAGAACCTCTTTTGGCCTTGGTTCAGGATGCTTTAGATTGTCACGAATCATTCTGCTGCTGGTGCTGGCTTGGAAACAAAGGGGCTCTCTCTGCCCTCTCTCCTCAGTCGTTGCCCTTGCAGGTCTCTCTGACAGTAATTCCTGTGGGTTCATTCATTTCTGCAGGATGGAAGTTGGCTGAACAGACAGGCACGTTAAGGGCTAATCAGTAATACCAACAGATTAGGGAGTGCTTTCTATCCAGAAGGTCTGAGCCTTTTCCAGAGGCAGTTGATATTATCTTTGTAATAGATTGTGAAACTGAGGCCAATGCCCTCTCTGCAGCACTTGGGCAGGAGCACAGGTCCCTGACACCCATGCCAAAATGCCACCCTGGGTGTTCTTTTCCTCTCATTTGCATCCCTGACCACACATCCCCCTATGGTCCCAGTGCTGCCTTCCCTTGTTGCTTTTGGAGGAAAAGAAGGAATTGTGCCATTTTCTCCAGCAGATACCCTCTGTGGTATCAGCCAGATGTGTGCTATCACATGGCTTTTCTGGCTCTGAGTGCTTCTCCCAGTTGTTGTTCCGGAGGCAGAAAAACATGTTGAAGAGTTACTGCTTTTCTCCTTTTTATTTGATGTTCTTTGCCTGTCTCTGCAGAGCCATTTAGATAAGGGGATTTATCAAGCTTGAACTAATTAACCTGAATACAGAAAGTCAGAATGGGGTGTTCCAGCTATCCTCAGACTTACTCTGAAGCAAACATGGGTCCGGAGGAATTTCACATCCCTTTTCCCTTGTTGGCAAATCCCTGCGGTGACCTTTTGCTGTTGCCTTACCAGACCTCCCTCACTAACATGCCACAAGGGTACTGTGGTGGCTGCTCAGCAGCAGGACTGCATGGGGTGTCTGTGCTGCCCCTTCAAGGCTCCCATTCCTAGAGGCTTTTTCGTTTATTGAGAGAGGGAGGGTTGATTTTGAAAGAAATCCAGTAATTTTGCCTGTAGAAAGATGCTTTAGAAGTTGTTGCCAATCGCCTTCTCAGTGCAGAACTTTCAGCCAAAGAGTGACTTCACAACTGAAGGAGGGAAGCAGATACCTGAAAGCTCAGGAAGAAGGAAAAAAGGAAAACACCAGGTTGTTCAGCTGCCTGCACGCGGCCATCAGAGCCTTCTCCCCCTTGTTTTCTGTTGCCATAGGTCCAGTGAGTCTTAAGAGAATGACTACCCAAGACAGAGCTTTAAAGTCCTAGTTGGTTTGTCTGGTGTTCCCTGGCTGTGCTTGCTGGTGTCTCTCTGGGAAGTGCAGCAGGACTCTGATCCCAAATGTGTCTTCCTGCCAAGGGTATAGAGGGATCCAGAGAGGGCTCCTGCACTCTGAACCAGATGAGAGACCTCCATGACACACATCTGGAGTCAGTGAAAAACATGAGGGCTTCCAACAGAATCCAAGCCAGAGGAGAGAAATAACCTTGTGCCTACTTCAAAGTACTGATCTCTTGTCAGCAGGATCAGAGCTGAGTCCTGGTTCACATGGGCATCCTTGTGAATCCTCCTATTGCTGCAGCCATGAGGCTCTGTCCCTCCTCCAGGAGGATGAGGGGTGGTAGGGAGGGGCATCATTCAATCATGTGAAGGAAGGTCAGTCACACTTCCACCCTTGCAGCTCCAGATTTAGTGTCTCCCTTTGGCACCAACCCCACTGCAATGTCCCCACCCAGTGTGAAGGTCAGCAGGGCAGGTGATTAGCTCCCTGGTAACTCAGCACAGACCTCCCACCTGAAGGACCAGACCTCTGAAAAAGCTCTGGATTGCAAGTCAGGAGGTGATAAACTCTATCGGAGATGTTCCCTGCAGCCTGGAAAGGTGCATAATTCCTGTATGTTGTGTTGCCAGGACAATAACACCCTCCTTCTCTAAGGAGCATTTTTTGTTAAGGGTATGAAGTTTGCAGACACATTTCATGGTACATTTTTTTTTGTACCATGAAATGTGTCTGCAGTGTTTTTGTACCAAAATAACCTGCTTTGGTTTTTTTCCTTTTTCCCCTGTGCAGCAGAACTGTTTCCTTCTTTGTGACTCAGACTGGGGAAATAGAAATAGTCTGGGTTAAGGGAAAAAAAAAAAAAGATTGCTTTTGGATAGGATTGTTTCAAGGTGGAATGGTTCCCTGGGCCATCTGTGATACAGATGCACCAGCAGCTTGTTCCAGCATATGGGAGATGAGGCAGGGATTGGCGGGGGGGGGACGAGGAGTGAGCTGTACCTTGAGTGCTGTTGCTGTCAGGAACTCTTGGCCAGGTTTGGACCGACAATGAGAGAAACATTCGATTACTCCAGTTCACCTTCTCTCTTCTGTGACTGCAAGTAAAGCTTGAACTCAGTGTAACTTCAGCCTCTGTTTATTTGAATTGTTACTGTTTTTTTCCAGATTGCCCGACAGGAAGGAAGAGTCATTTTGACCTCTGGACGCCCATATCAGACTGTGAGTGTTTCAAGCTGCTGGCATGTTTCTGGCACTGATCATTGCGTGGTCTGGGGTGTGCAGGGGAGACAAGAGGAAAAGTCAGACATGAATGCAACAGCTGCCTTGGCTTTTTCATGTTTTCTCCACTAAAAGCTACATTTAGGGTCTTCAGAGGTTAGCTGTTCTCAACCACCAAGGTTCAGGGTGAAATGCTTTTTTATACTTACTCTCAGTCCTGTATCAGTGGGAAGAGCAATTGCTCTCCTTTGTTGGCGGAGGTGGAAGTCCAGCCAAGCAATCCAGAACAGTGTGCTTCTGTTTGGCCTCACTGGCAGGTGAAAGGCAGCTCAATTTCTGTGCTTTTTATCCCAGAGATTCTTGCTTGCTGGCTTCCTCCACACAGAGAGAGCTTCAGTTCTCGGGGACATTTCTTCAGGCTTGGAAGGGGGAGATTGGAAAGCCCCAAGCGTGGGTCTGGTGGAAGCAGGAAAGGTTTTGTGTTGCTATAGATAAACAGAAAGCCAAAGCAAGGCCAGCCTTGCCCTCAGCACCAGCTGTTCAGACCTGTTCACAGACACGCTTCAAAATGCAGTGCTGAACCTGCCAAGTCAGTGCTTGCAGCCCTGTGATGTCCTGCTGCAGGTCCTTTGCAATTTTTTACTGCCCAAAAATCCATTTGGAAGAGTGAAACTGTTCTGGATGAGCCAGAGTTCTGTTTATATGAACCAGGGTGCAGGACTTCTTTGTCACAAACTGTCAGTATAAAATCTCCCAGCTACTCAGGCAGCCAATCAGAATATTTGCAGAATAGGGGTTGCTGATTTCCTATGGAAAATCTAAGTGTGGAATAAAGCTCCTCCTGTAATGAGACACTGTGAGGCAGGTGCAGCCACCCTGCAGGTTCCTTGAGCCTACAGCTGGTGGAATAGGGAATTCAGCATCCAGCATCATCTTGTTTGGCAGAGCTCTAACTTCAAAGTACTGTGTAGGAATTGCAAAAGGAAAATAACTGCTTCCAGGGTACAATACTCCTGGGAAATGTCTGGTTCCCTCAGTTCCCTTGCCTTTGGATGCCCTACACAAGGACAGGATGGCTCTGCCAGGCTCCTTTACTGGTGTGTAGCTGATCCCACTCCTGTGAATCCTTAGCATGGTCATGAAGATGTGTCTGGGACTTCCCAGTGCTCACTCCCAGATGCACTTCTCTGCAGAGTGTGGAACAAACATTGAGGGACTGCCCACATCAAACCCTTCAAATTTCTTGGCCATCAGGGAACTCCAGGTGAAACATTTGTATGAACCAGAGGGGTTGAAGTGGTCACTGGACATTGTTTCCATCATTGTGCTTTGGCACACTCTGTGGGATCTGGCCAAGTTTCATCAGAAAGCTGGGATTGAATTCAGTTTCCTTTTGCTGCCCCTGTCAGCACCACCTCACCAAATTACGAGTTGATGTGACTTGGGTATATTCTGTAGAATAGAATCATGGAATTGTTAAGGTTGCAAAAGACCTTTAGGATGATCAAGTCCAGCTGTTAACCCAGCACCACCACCGTGGTCCCCACTAAACCATGTCTTCAAGAGCCACATCTAGATGACTCTTGAACACTTGCAGAGATTACTCCAACGCCCAGACAACTTGTTCCTATGCCTGACCACTTTTCTGTGAAGAAATGTTCCCTGAAATCCAATCTAAACCTCCCTTGGAGCATCTTGAGGCTATTTCCTCTTGTTCTGTCACTTGTTAGCTGGGAGAAGAGGCCAACCCCCCCTGGCTGCACCCTCCTGTCAGGGAGTTGTAGAAAGTGAGAAGGTCCCCCTGAGCCTTCCTTTCTCCAGCCTAAATCATGTTTCATACACATAAAATCATGCAGTGCTTCAGGAGTCAGAGCTCTTGCAGCAGTAGCTGTTAGGTTACCAATTGTGCTGCTCAGACCAGAATTCAGACTGCAAACACATACTAGCTCCAAGCATTATTCAGAATTCAAAGCAAGCCAAGAGTATCAGAACAGCCCCTCGTGCCATGACGCTGCCTCACTGGTGTCTCTGGTTTGCAGCTGCGCTCCCAGGTGGGAGAAGGAAGGTGTTTCTATGTGAACTGCTCTGAGAAGGCGAAGGAACAGGCACTGCAGGTGCTGAAGCACTTCAACGTGCAGGTGTCCCTGAGTGACATCTTCAGCCGCTGCCAGGTAGGACGGGGCTGGCTCGAGCCCCGGCTCCCATTCACTCACCGCTCCCTGCGCTGCCTTGGTGTTCTGGGCCTTGCACTCAGTATCTTCTTGGTTCCCAAGAGTTCTGCTTGAACTTTGGCAGCATCTGGCAAAGCCGTGAGGAGTTCTGAGTGCAGTCACATCCGTCACAGTGCTGAGGGCTCAGTCAGAGGATCAGAGGCTTTGCATCTGCAGCTTTGCTAGAAACTTGTCCATTTTTCTGATTTTTGTACTTGGCACGTGTTTTGCCATCAACTGTCATGGTTGGACTCTCTTTGTTGCTGTGTTGTCTGTCTAGGACACATGCTGGTTTAATTATAAACCATGTTTAATTATGGCTCTGTGATTCTGTTAACACAATTACTTTAATAGGAGGATTTTTTCATAGGACTTCTTTTATTTTTCAGAAGCTATTAGCTTAATTTGTGTTCATGCGAGTTGATGACTCCAGATTGTGTTTGGCACTGGATATCTGTAGATTGCTGTTAAGAATAAATTTTAATTGTGTTAGCTCAAATGACCATCTCTTCCAATTTCACTATTGTATTTGTTACAGCAACACGCTGAAACCTATCCCTTCCCAAACTGCATTATAAACCAACAGGGAACTTCAATATCTCTCACCTTATCAGTGTTTAAAGAGAGAAAAAGAAGCAAGTTGGTTAGAAAATTTGCTTTTTCATAGGGATAAACAAGCCAATGAGTTTGGCTCGGTGCCTCATGGTGGAGATCTGGGGTCTCCTGGCCCAGTGGAATTGCACAAGCGGTGTAGGAGCAGACACACCAGAGAGCATGTCCTGCACCTCTGTTTATATCTGCTGTCAGATGTTGAGACTGGATCTGTAACTTAGGGAGCAAATGAGAGTTGTCCAGCTGGGTAGGTTGGCTGTGAGAGGAGACTGATGAAACTCCCTGCAGGTCAGATCCACAGAACAGGGATTCATCTTACTGCGGGATAAATGAATATATTCAGCTATAGGATACTGCCTTCAGTCCTGTGGTTTTATTGTCCCAGAACAGATTGCAGTTGTTATACATACATATATTTATAGTGGCACACTGGCTTCTTGGCTGTTTTAAACAAACCTTTAAAAACCCTCATGGATTCTCCAATTCCCTGACATCCCATAAAATAGCAGCGTTCCTCCTGGTGGTTGTTGAAATACCACAAAAATAAGCACACACAGACACACAAAACCATGCTGCAGGAAACTCTGTGCTCTCTAATAAATGCACGAGACTGTGCAGCAGACAATGGAAAACTGACCCCTCACCCAGGATCTGGGGTCTGGAACTGGTTAACTCCATGGGTTTAGTACATGCTGTCTTAGTTTACAATATAAATAGGGGTAATCAATCTGGCTAGGAATATATACTAAGTGTTCTCTTACTTCCAGGAGAAATGCCTTCCCTGTAAATTGTGGTGGTGGAACAGCTGCATGTTTTATACCCCTCAGCATGGGAAGATGCTGATTTGGAATCTCCCTGTTTGGAATCATATTTACCTTCATTTAAGGCCTTGGCATTTTGGAGCTGATTTTGCTCAGCTGTCTCTGCAGACAGCACAAATTTGCCTGATGTGCTGCTGATGCTCTGGAGGAGAATGCCAGCTCTCCCAGCTGCACCTCCCGGGGTTGTGTGCGAGGGGAGCCGTGGGCAACACAGGGAGCGGGGTCATCCTCCAGCACTCAGGAAAACTGACAGCCCACATCAACAGTGGCAATTTCTGCCTTCGGGAGGGTGCTCTGGGCCTCCATGGCCTACAGAGACCTCAGCAGTTCTTTTATATGTCCTTCCTAAAACATCCTCATTCTTTGCAAACCTAATTGGGCTTAATTAGGATGGAGGCCGGATCCTGAAACTGCTGAGCTGTGCTTGCCAGCCTGTCTGTGCTGCTCTGGAGCTGGGTCACAGACCTTGCGGCTCCCAGACTGCTCTGAGCTCTGCCCCTCCTTGCAGAGCACTTTGCTGAGGGGTGACAGAGTGGTGACAGAGAGTTCTGGCTGCCCCTGCAGTGAAGGAGCACGGTGGGCACACAAGCAGGGCTCCAGAAAGAGCCAAGTGCTGCTGCGTCCGTTCTAGGCAGGAGGAGGAGGATAAGCAGTGATCCATGAGCTGGGCCCCTCTCCTGCCTCTCCTGCATGGAGCTGGGCCTGACCTACCAGCTGGGATGGGTTATCTCTGTCATCAGCCCTGGCTGTGTGTCACAGGAAGCAATGTGGCATCCTGCCTGCTCCCTGTGTCTCATGGAGCAGGGGCTTGTTTTGTCTCCTGGGCTTCTGTTCTGTAAATGACTGAAGAGAATATGGCAGCAAATGTTGTCGTAACAATTAATGCATGTAGTGCAGAGCACGTGGTAAAAATAGGTCCCAATTCAATGTTGTACCCAAGACTGCTGGAAAATATGTTTCCTCTGTCAGCTCCCTCAGCAGGGATAGGCTCTCTTTTGCAGATGTAAAGAATGGGCTTGCTTTGTAACCCTGCCAAAATACTTCTGTTTCTTCTGTTAAAACAGTGGTCAATACTGGCTACCTCTGTCTGATCTAGAGCAGCAAGTGCACAAGGAGTGTCATCCAGGGGCTGCTCAGCCTTTCTGCTCCCACTTGTGCTAGGCTTCAGCTTGGTCGCTCCAGTTAAAGTCTCCAGGAGTGGGGACTGCTGCCGGAGGTGCCAGTGATGTTGCAGGAATGACCTTTTCATTCCACATGTTCCTCAAGTGCTGCATTTTATGGACTCGGTGATGATCCTGGTAAAGCCACCCCTGCACAGTAGCTGTAGCTGGGCCTGGTGCTGCCTTTGGTGAGGAACATTTTAGTGGGGCTGAGTGAAAATAAGATTAATTCTATCTTTTGGTGACATGCAAAAAAACCCTACAGAAGTTCTACATTTCATAGCGTTAAAATGTTACAAACCCATTCCTTGTATTTGAAATGCAAATGTCCCATGCCTGTCACCTCTGCACATATTTGAGTATCTTGTATGCTACTTCTTTTCAGATAGCTGAAATACTTCCTTCAGGAAGGGACAGAGTGAAAGAATGTTTGGGGTGTTCAGAAATGATTAATTCAATATGCTAAACTCTTACAGTAGTCAGGAAGATCACTATGGAGTTGTTGGAGGCTGTTGTGGGCAGCCTTGGGGTCAGCTCACAGCCTGACTCACCCAGGAGATCAGTGATGCACTGCTCTGCACAGCTTGGAAGAGATTCTAACACAGAACTAGCAGTAAAATAAGGAAAAAACACCCAAACCTGCTAAAGAAGGCATGGGCTCCAGTCCATGGGCGCAGACAGCTGACAGCTGGATCATTTCATAGTGGGGTGAAATTCAGCTCCTCTCCCAGGTCCATCCATTCACAGCAGTGTTTGTCTCCCACCGTTCCTGGTGCTGTCCCTGTTTGGGACATCTTGCTGTGACACTTGGGTGTGGCCTGGTGGGACAGCAGGAGGACATGAACTCCATGTCTCCATGTCATTCCAGTCTCTTAAAGGACCTCTTGAGAGCAGCCATGTTTTGGCAGGATCCATTACCTAGATGACTGGTGTGACTTTTGCCATCTTGCTTTTCCATGCCGTGTGATTGAAGGTCCACCCAAAGCAGGTGTGGGCTACACCTCTGAACCTGCCACTGTGCCAGGGCCTTGTCACTGACTGCTTGGTGAGTACAAGGGCCCAGGACATTTCATTTCCCATGGCTGAGGTGTCTGACCCAGCCAACTTGTCTCAGTGAAAGAACACTCCTGTGGAAGCAGATCAGTGGAGGCACAGGGCTGGCAGGCTTGGGGTGAGCAGTGCTGCTGACAGGGAGGAATCCCAGCTTGGATGGTGATAAACGGAGATAAACACTGCAAGTTGTTAGCTTTACATCTTTATATCACAAGGGTTTGTTGCTATGGCTTGAAGGGACCACTGTGTTCAGTGTTGTTTGGGCTCACCAAAAAATTCCTCCTGGAATCTGGAAGAACCTTGTGGTTAAAAGTTTCTAACTGCTGTAAAAGCCTCACTGGTGTGAAGCTCTGCAGCTGGGTTTGGAGCCAGGAGGGCCTGTCCATCTGCAGAAAAGCTGTGCTGGGCTTTACTCAGAAGTGTAGCTGCTGCTCAGCTCAGTTCTGGGTCTGAGGCTTTGCTTGGGTACGAGGGGGGAGTGGGCTGGGGGACCCAGATCCTGCAGCGCTGCTGTGCCACCCCCACCTCCCCCGGGCCTCTCTTTCCTTTCCCACCCTCTGTTTGACTTGACCCTTTAGCCTTTAAGCTGGCTGGGGCAGGGACCCCGCTTGAACAATACCTTACACAACAGGAGGCTGATCCCAGGTGAGGTTTCAAGGCTTTCCTCAAGGAAAAATGATTGCAATTATATCCCCTGCAAAAATAAATGTGCAGGGAAAAAAGAATCCCAGGCTCCAGCTGCAGTTTATGCATCTGAACAGCCCCACATTGATGGGGGGATTATCTGCACATTCAAATAGGTTGTCTCTTGCACTTCACTGAATGCTCTGATCCTAAATAAGCAAATTACATCACCTATTCTGATGTCCTGTTTAACTTATGACCTCAGCCTGAGCACTGCAGGATGTGAGAGATAGCTACTCAATTTCATTGTCTGGAGATCTGATATATTTTTCTATTTTTTTTGCCCCCCCTTCCGTACTCTTTCAGTTTCCAAACTACTCACCCCAGCTTTTACAAAGATGTTAGCATGGGATTAGGAGTAGGTGGGGAGGAGGGGGGAGGAAGAGAGGAAACCACTTTTTTTTTTAAATTAGGTGCAAAAGCATTCTAACAGTTGCAGCAAATGTTTCTGGTTTTTTGTGGTTAAGGTAATGAATTTCATTGCTGCAAAGCTCATCATGTGCAAGCTGACTTACTCAGAGGGAGCCCAGGATGGAACAATCCATTTAGCAGGGACAAAGAAAAAAGCCTTATGATGAGATGGAAACCCTGTACTTGGGGCACTTTGCGAGAACCTTTGAAGCCCGCCTGGGAACTCTGGCAATATTAGTTGATAATTAGTAATATAGATCCCTCAAGCTGTCGTTTAGATTGAAAATGTGCATGTCTCTCATGAGCCTCTGTCACACCAAGCCGATCAGCAGGCTTTTTTCTTCCTTTTATGTGGGTTGCTCTGTTGGTCCAGACGATGATGAGAACTGCCAGGCATCGTCTTTCTCACTCACTTGTGAGCTAAGCAGCTATCTCCTCTGCTCCAGCATGGCATGGAAGGGGAACCAGGGCAATTTTGCTTTGTGGTCACCTTTCCTGGCCTGAGCAACAGTCATGTAATTCATTTTAAAATACCAGCTGTCCTTCCCCATGTGCAGAGAAAAACCAATAAGATTTAATGGCTGCATATTTCACGAGATGTTTTTGCCCCAGCAGACAGCAAGGGGTTGGCCTTGCGAGTCACTCAGGACAAAAAGCATCTTCAGCTCCAGTGGGGCTAAGACATCATCAAAGAATTCGAAAATGTCAGTTCTCATAGCCCCTGGTTCAGCTTTTGAGCTGCCTTCCACCGATGCAACATCACGTCCCCATTTACTTCCTTTCAGCCTTGAAATCTCTTTGGAAAGTGCTGTGTCACCCTCTAAATGAAGAATTAAGAAGGGTCACGTGTGCTGGATTTCAATTATTTGGGAATGCTGAGAAAGAGAATATCATTTGGAAACCCTCTGTGGTTTAATAAAAGGTTCATCCATAGGATGCAATTTGTCAGCGCCTACAGGTCAGGAAAACCTGTGATTAAGAGCATCTGTGGTTTCCCCAGATGTGTGAGTGAGCTGCTTACTCCTCCCCAGTCACCCA
The DNA here is from genome assembly GCA_013399835.1 of Leptocoma aspasia. Taxonomy (NCBI): domain Eukaryota; kingdom Metazoa; phylum Chordata; class Aves; order Passeriformes; family Nectariniidae; genus Leptocoma; species Leptocoma aspasia. The sequence goes on along the minus strand of VXAX01000688.1, from coordinate 235,163 downwards.
AACCTGGGCTCAGCCTGGTGCCTGGCCACGACGACGTGGGTTGTGATTTCTTGCTTCAGAGTGTGATTGTTCAACACAAAGGGTGAGGCCCTCTTAATCTTTTTGTTTATCCTGGGTTTGGCAATTCCGATGTAATCTGCAGCCTGTGCTGCAGAGGCTCCAGCCAGCAAGCACAGCTGGTATTATTCTGCCTCGACAGACACTGTTGAGGGAGGGAATTGCCCTCCAGAGGTACTTGTCCAGGGCTGGCTGAGTGGCTGAGTGGCGAGTGCTCCTTGCTGTGGCACGGCACCTTGCTGAGAGGGACCAGCTTTTTGTGTGGAGTGGCTCTACACTGCAGTCAGTAAATACCATCAGACTCTGGGATAATTTGTCATGGCAAATTCTGCTTCTTTTGAGTCTCTGGTTGAGATTTTTATTTGCTAACCTCTAATGGTTGATAAACAATAGTGAGAGCTCGTAGTGAGGGGTCACTGCTACCCACAGGGGGTGGAGACACCCCAAAGCAGCACAAAGATCAGGGAATGCTTTGGGTTGGAAGGGACCTTAAAGCTCATCCAGTTCCAACCCCCCTGCCATGGGCAGGGACAACTTCCACTATCTCAGGTTGCTCCAAGCCCTGTCCAACCTGGCTTGGACACTTCCAGGGATCCAGGGGCAGCCACATTCTGTGCCAGGGCGACCTGTGCCAGGGCCTCCCCTACACACACACAAAGAAGAATTTTTTCCCAATATCCCATCTATCCCTGCCCTCTGGCAGTGGGAAGCCATTCCCTGTGTCCTGTCACTCTAGGTCCTTGTCCCAAGTCCCTTTCCAGCTCTCCTGGAACCCCTTTAGGCACTGGAGATTCCAGTAGACACTGAGCAAGCCCCAGCTTGTGGTTGCCAGGCAGGGAGGCAGCACTCTGTCTGTGATGGCTCTGCAACATGATACGTGAGTGCACACAGCACCAATTCTGTAAAATTCCCAGCCTGGAGTTGGCTTAGCCCTGTGCTGTTGGCCACATAAAACTCAGAGTCCCCCAAAAAAGGGTTTGACTGGGCCTAATTCTCAGCAGTGAGCCCAGCCGTCGCTGCCTGGTTCCCACAGACTGTACACTTCCCTGCCAAGATTTCAGTATCTTCAGAAATTCAGTGGAGCATGAAGGTCACAGCAAGGGGAGAATGACAGCCTGAGAGGTTTTTTTCCCCTTTCAGCAGCTCGGAGCAGACTGTTGTCTCTCTCTCATGTTGACTGTTTTCATAGGGTTAGCGTGAAGTTTATGTTTTACACAGCCCAGTGGCAGTCAGAGCTGGGATCAGCTGTGTTTCTTCAAGGAAGACGGTCTCATGTTGCAGACTTTCTTTCTCAGTGTCTGCAAAAGCTTGGTTTCCAGCGAAATTTCCCTTACAGATCTTTGTCTTGAGGTTCTCTTTGTGGATGTACGTGAGAGACTGTACCCAAGGTTTTGGTTTGGGTATTTATTTCGGTTCTTTCATTTTCACTTGCAAAGCTGCAGGCGGAAATTAAAGTTCAGCAGGGAGTGGGGGAAGCTGTTAATTTTTCACAGTGTTATGTATTCCAGTGCTCAAATGATGATGCCAAATTAGCCATTAGAGGTCAAACCTCAGCTGACAGCAAATGTTTTCTTTTGCGGAAGCCATCCTTATTCCTGGGAACCAGTTTTGTTGTCCTGTGCTAAATGCAAGAAAGGTATGAATGTGTGGTTTTTCCTGGAGGGCAACACTAGCTGGAAAAATGCTGGTTTTAGCCAGTGGAAACAGCACAAGGAAACAACGATTGGCAGTGAAAACAGCACTTGTATTTAGACTAGCACAGAAAAGAAGACACAATGTAGTACAGAGTAAATGTCCTTTTATACTGCCTGTACAAGGCTTTTTCTTCCTCTCATGGGTTTGGACAGACTATGAAATGTGTTGGTCAGCAGAGAAGCTGGTGCACTGGGAGAAAGTAATGGAGGGTCAACGGGTGACAGTGATGGAGTGACTGTAAGGAAAAGGAGGAACTCTCTGGAGAAGGCAGTGACACAGCTCTAACTCCCATGTGTCCTGAGGAAACTGTCCCCATGGTTTCTCTCAAATGTCATGAGAAAACAAGAGGTTTTTAGCCAATTTAAGTACTGTTGGTTTCCAGTCCCCTGTTTCTCCTGAGGTCATGGTTCAGTGTATTGACTGTGTCAAGAAGCCAAAATTCCCATGTTTTATGCGCTGTGTAGTTTCTCCTCCTTTTTGACATTGGTGCGCTTATAATGTTCTTTGTATGTCATGGTGAGGGTGGCTTGGCCAGCTCCCAGTGTTTGAATGGGCGTGGGGACTCACCAGAGCAGCACAAAGATCATGGAATGCTTTGGGTGCAAGGACCTCAAAGCCCATCCGGTGCCACCCCCTGCCATGGGCAGGGACACCACCCACTGTCCCAGGCTGCTCCAAGCCCCATCCAACCTGCCCTTGGACACTTCCAGGGATGCAGGGGCAGCCACAGTTTCTTTGGGCACCCTGTGCCAGGGCCTCACCACCCTCCCAGGGAACAATTCCTTCCCAATATCCCATCCATCCCTGCCCTCTGGCAGTGGGAAGCCATTCCCTGTGTCCTGTCCCTCTCCAGCTCTCCTGGAGCCTCTTTAGGCCCTGGAAGGGGCTCTGAGATCTCTCTAGACCCTTCTCCAGGCTGAACACCCCCAGCTCTCCCAGCCTGGCTCCAGAGCAGAGGGGCTCCAGCACTCTGATAACTCAGTATCAGGGCAAAGTTTTCCCAAACACAAAAAAATGGTTTTGCACAAAAACCATTGTCCCGTGGTTGCAAATGCCACTAACTCCTGCTACGTGCTTCATGGGGACTGCACAGCTGTGCAGCCATCCCAGGTCCACAGCAGTGCTGGCAGCAGACCTTTGTTCCTTCAGAGGAGGAATGTGGGATCTCCAGGTGTGTTTGGAGTCTTCCTTGGAAGCACCATAGGCTGAGCTGCACATACTTGGTTTCCATGTACAGTTTGCCAACTTTGTAATTGCTTAGCAGCATTTGTCTGAAAACCTTTAGGCATTAAAATGTGTCACTTCTTATGGCATAAACCAGCCTGTATCTGTTATTCGTGGTATTAATTGGACAAGGTGACTCCCTGTGCCAAAAATGTGTGTCCGTGGATCCTGGTGAGATGTGGTACAGGACTGTCTTCAGCACCTACTGCTGCAAAGGCATTTCCAGCTGGTAATGATGGTCAGCAACATCTGTGGGGTTCTTTGGCCTTTCCAGGAAAGAAAGCCTTGTCCTCACAAGGTGCATCTGGTCTGAACAAGTGGCTGGATGGAAGAGACCATTTTGTGTTTGTGGAAACCCAAGGACTACACCAAAACAGGGACAGCCACAGCAGTATCCTGGTCAAAACAGAGACAGAAAGCCTTTAAATGCGTTTCTCAATTCATGTGTTGTGTCAGTCTTGATGAAGAGGGTATTTTGCAGCTATTGTGATGAAATGCAGCTAAGCCCAAGGTAGGATCTGGCTGAGCAAGCTTAGAGGGAGAAATGGCAGTGTAGGAGCTTTGGCAAAGGTGGAAAATGTAACATTCAGGGCATGCCCCTTGTGAATCATTATCTTTTCTCTGGATAAGTGGATTTGGATGGTTTACTTGTCCTAATTTTAGACACACAGTCTGAGTTGATCATCCTTTTACTCATGGAAGTGCTGGGACAGGATGCAGGTGAAAGCCTGGTTTTTCTCATGCCCAAAAGCTTCTCTATTATTCCCATTCCCACCTCTGGGAGAGGTGCCCCTGATGAGGCATTTTAGTGAAGTGGGAGAGAGGCTGATATCTGAGATGAGCACAGCCAGGTTTATTTTTCTTACTGCATGTTAAAATGCTATGGTTAAAGGTGTCCTGCAGCCACAGGACACCTTTGGTCCCCCAACCCTTGTCCCTCACTTCCTACTTTTCCATCCCTCACGTTTGCAGCTCACACCTGGGGAGGGGGCACATGGGCAGCCAGATGTTGAGACTGATCTGGCTGAAATGGGAGTTCCCATCCAGAGCTGGATCAGTGCCTTGTAGTCACAAGGGCTCTCAGGAACAAGATACATCTCAGATGTACTGATGGTATGGGCTGTTCCACCTCCGGCAGCCCGATCCTGGTTGGGTGCCCTGCAGAGGTGTGGGTGGACCAGTAACCTCTGCAGCTGTTGGAGTTTTAATTTGACAGTCTAATTTCACGGACTTTAAAGAAGGGGAGATCACTGAACTTGGTCCTGGCAGGAAGAAATGAGCTGGTGGTTGGAGAGAAGGAAGTTGGTGACAGGGGAGTCAGAGGAGGAATGTGGTTCCCTACAAACAAGGTCATGTGAATGGTGACAGCATGGAGTGATCAATGTGCACGGATAATAGGTCATTGGGGAGTCAGCCTGAAAGCTGAAGCCTCTCAAAATATCTGGAACATTGTGGAAAAGAAACTTAAGAAGACATCAAGTAAAGCTAGACAGCTCTTGCCCCCTGGCCTGCCACGCTGTCCCGCTTCCCTCAGCATGGCTTTGCACACTCCAGTCACTGACTGTGCGAAGGGGTTGGGCACTCAGAAGTTGTTTGTGCTTCCCTCTGTGCAGACAGTGCCCTGTGGTGAAGGGTTGAGCCTCAGCTCTCAGGACCAAACCCACCCACAGCCAGGACCAGCCTCCCTCAGCCTGCCCGAGGCTGTGGGGCCGTTACTCCCCCAGGCGGGCCCTTCCCTGGATCAGCCGCATTTACTGGCATTTACTGGTGGGCTCAGATTACCCCAGTGAAAATAATCGGTTATGCGAAGTTACGCTGTTTAGATTGGGTTTCTTCTGTGTGGCCAGCGAGGTGTGAAAGTCAATCTGTGCTGCAAACCCTGCAGGCACTTTCTCCCTGCCGGCTGGATATGATAGCTCTGGGCTTGGGCTCTTGAGGGGAAAAGCTGGCCCTGGGCTTGGCTCAAAGGGACACAAACTACAGGTGGTTACAGTGGGATGGGGCTCCTGAGCCACACAGGGCTCCTAAACCCGGCCTGGCAAAACCAACTGAGAGGAGGGTGTGAGGTCTGGCTCTGGGGAGCCCTTCAGTCACCTCGCCAGGCTGGCAAGGACAGGCCATGGCTGCTGACAGAATATGCTTGTAATGGTTTTATCATGGAATCACAGAATAATTTCTGTTAAGTTCGAAATAAGTTGGAAAACTCCTTCAAGATCATCAAATCCAACCATTCCCCCAGCACTGCCAGGGCCACCATGTCCCCAAGTGCAACATCCACACAGCTCTTAAATCGCTCTAGGCTGGGCAGCCTGTTCCAATGCCTGATCATTCTGTCTGCTATCTGAAATTCCCCAGCACAACTCGAGGCTGTTATCACTTGCTACTCTTCTCAGGCCGTCATCATGGTCCATGCAGAAACAGCAGAGTAATCAGTAAATCCTCACTGTTAGGAGAAGGACTTGCTGTCACAGGAGTCTTTCGTGGTATTCCTCTGATACTTTTCCTTATGATCATCTTCCTTTTCACCCGCAAGGAGTGAACATTTGGAGTTTAAATGCAGAAAAATCCCTGTGGACTGACAGCCCCTCCTGATCTCCTGCCTGCAGCCACAGTGTCCCTATGATTCCTGCCCAAAGACACCCAGGCTTGTTCCCAGTTTGCGCTGTTGGGGGAGGCTGTGGGGAGGCTGTGGGTGGCAGGGGCTCAGGATGGAGCCCTGAGCTGACACTCCAGTGTGGTATCGATGTGTGATCACAGCAGTGGCACCTCACAGTCACTGTTAAGGGGCTTGCTGGCTACTCCTTGGTGTTCATAAGCACAGGAGCATCCCAGGGTCTATGAGGGAAGGTCCAAGGGCTGCTGGTTTGCCCAGGTTCTGCAGGCCTGATGGAACACGAGAAACACAGAAAGGCAGCTCATGCATGTTTAAATCAGTGCCAATCTATGCTGTCGTTGATCTGTGACTTACCGCAGTAACATTCATATTCAGCTTTAATGCCAAAAGCAATACTCAGCTGCTTTCTTACTCCTTAATGAAATATACCTCTTTAGGGCTTCTTTGAAGTCCCCACCCCTGAAAATCCCAGCTATATTGTCATCATTGTTACTGTTAACAGCCCCTGCCAGGCCCGGGAGCCTTTCCTGACGGATAGCTCGGCAGGGCTTTGTCAGGGGCTCCCATTCAGCGCTGCACTACAGCCAGTTTAAAATGGCTAATGACGGGCCTCCCAGGGGACTGCTGCCAAGCTCTCAAAGACCTCCCAGGTTTGGAAGTGGCAGGGTGTCCTTTTCCTGGGGCCAGCCACAGAAGGAATGCACACACTCAGATTCTCCTACCTAAGCCGCATCCGTCACGTTATTTTTTCAGTTGCAAAGAGTCATCCATGCGTACAGAGCCAGTTGCTTAGCAGGAGGGAGATAGCTGTGTCAGTAGAGGACATGGAATAAATAGAGGGAAAGGTTAGGTGGAAAGATCCCCACTAGTTTGAGGCATTATTGTGTTTAACGTTGAAAATACCCTTTTGGAAAAATATGAAAGGCTTTGAAAACTTAAGCCAGGGTCTGTGTCAGAGACAGGACAAGACTCTCCCGTCCCCAGGGTGCAGTGATGGTGCAGTGATGTTTATGGGTGCAATTAGGAGTGTGAATGATCTCGGTGGGCCCAGCTCCTATAAGTCATTTTCAAAGGAGAGCCAAAAGAACACTGAATGGTCCCGCAGGGTCTGTTGGAAATGGGAATGGGATGTTTCTGCCCGGATTTCATGATAGTTTTAAGTTGGTGCAGGCAGCCAGTGCAGCCAGATGGAGCCGGGTCTCTGCTTCCTGCCCCAGATCTCGGTTGAAACGGGCCTGTCAAAACCAGATGGTTAATTTTATCCCAGCTCAGCTCCCCAGTCTGGCTCACTCTGCAGCTGTCCAGATGTGCAGGGAGGGGAGGGGGCAGGAGGGCTCTGTCTGTGCTGGGTCAGCACAAGCTTGTGCTGGCCGGAGCCCTGCGAGCCCAGAGCTCAGGGCACTCTGGCCAGGATGCCCCCAGCTTCTGGTGCCTGGCCCTGGCCAAACAGGGACAACTGTTTGGCCGGTGCCTGCAGGGCTCTCCGGGAGCCCCCCAAATCCAGCACTGCCTGCTCCTGGCTCAGGACATGAAGCCTCAGCCTTGGGGCTGGGGGATTAGCCCTACCCTGGTTATACCCATTCATTTTGGACCCTCCCGGCAGTTCAAAATCTGATTAGCTGAAATTTGAGCTTCAGCTCAAAGTTAGGTGGGTGCTTATCCCTGTGTCCAGACACCCCAGCGTGTGGAGCAGCACGGAGCTCATGTGCACCTCACCACAGCTCTGCCATGGCTGAGCACAGCTCACAGCTTACAAGGGTGTTTCTCCATTATTCCGAGTGAAAAGGGCTCTTCGTGCTTTGCAAATGAATTTGCCAGAGAATATGTAAGAATTGGTTCATTGCTTGCACTTGTGCTGCCAAATGCAACTAAAGCTTTCTTCCCACTAGTGGAGTCCAAATTAATATGTTTTCTAATGAATTTTTTTTTAATTGAGGGGAAAGCTGTCCTTTCTGCAAGTGATGCTGTACCTTTAACTGGGCTGCTGCTATATAGAGCAATTGAAGCTTCATTTAGCCTGAATGAAAAACTCGATGCATGTTGCTGAAGAGAGGAAACTGGTGGTGGATGATTTACTTGGAATGCCCTACAGCAACGGGGTTATGAGTGAGGAGGGAAAACACCAAGAGCACTGAGATCTGAACCGGAGGAAGTGCAGGAAGCCTTGAAGTGACCTTATGCAAATTCCTAATGAGACTTAATTGAACTCATTTTTTCCAGAGGTTGTAAAGATCGAAATAACAATAGCCTTGAAATGCAAAGGTCTCTGGATAATGCAGGTGAGTGTATAGTTGCATACAGCCGAAAACTGCCCCGGGTGGGTGTGATCAGCCTCCCTGGCAGTGGGGTACCAGACCCAGGCTTGCTCCAGAGCATCAGGGCTGCTCCAGAGGCCAAAGAAATTCCTGGGGTTTCATCCTTCCTCCCACCCCGTGGGACACTGCCTCTGCAAAATGTTTATTTAAAGCTCTGTGTTTCTGTGCTGGGCCCCAGGAAGCCTGGGTGTCCTGACAAGCCTGGGTGCCCCTGGAAGCCTGACTGGTCCCGGGAAGCCTGGCAGGCCCTGGGAAGTGAGTGGTGGTGGCTGGGAGAGCCACTTGTGAAATGAGCTGTTGTCCTCAGCCCAAGCTGCAGGGTCTGTGCCGCATCCCACAGACACAACAACCCCAGTGAGGAGAAGCAGAGCCACCCCTGGGGATTGCTGGGCTGTGCCCTGCTCGCAGGGTTGGTTCCCGATGGGAAATAATGTGGGCATGTGTTCAGTGTGACAGTGTCAGAAACTGATCCGGAGACTGTCAAGACCAAAGACTGTGCTGTTCCTAGAGCTCAGATTATTTTCCTCTGTGCTTGCATTCAGCTCTAGGATTCATTCCCTGGATGGAGACTTTGCAGAAGTGCATATAGTGTTAGAACAGTGGGAAATGGCCTTAAGCTGAAGGAAGGCAGGGTTAGGTGGGATATTGGGATGAAATTCTTCTCTGTGAGGGTGGGGAGGCCCTGACACAGGGTGCCTAGAGAAATTTTGGCTGCCCCTGGATCTCTGGAAGTGTCCCAGGCCAAGTTGGACAGGGCTTCGAGCAACCTGGGATAGTGGGAGGTGAGCTTTAAAGTTCCTTTCCACCCAAACCAGTCTGGGATTCTGTGATTCTCCTCCTTCATATTAATGCATACATGAGGAAGTATTGATCTGGGGAGAAAAAGCAAATTAGCCACTGCTGTGAAAAATTCTCATCCCCAAATCTGGTGCCTAAATTCTCTGAGCTCCTGTTTCCAAGGACTTGCAGAGTGAGGCACACATTTGCACTTCTTGTCTGTGAAATACTGGCTGCCAAATTCTTCTGAATTTCATTCAAAGTACCAGATTAATTGATTTATTTAGATTCATAAGCACCAGTAGAGAGCAGGAGGCTCTGACCCAGTGAATAATGGCGGATGTGGCTGTGAACAGCAGCTAATGAAGATGAAAAACTCCCCTGTCTGGAGGAATCCAAACACAGCCTTACAGATGAGCTGCTGGCCCAAGTGCAGCTGTTTGTCTTTCCAGTAATTCAAAGCCATTGCAGAGCCCTGAGAAGAGGAGGGGACAGTGACTGTGTGTGTAGCAGGGGTCAGTTGTGTGTGCAGCTTCCCGGGCAGAGGTGACTCTGTGGCATGGCGGTGCCACTGTGGCCCCGTGGCCAGGCCCCTGCGGGCACAGCTGGGCTTTCCGGCCCCATCAGCCCGAGCAGAGCAAGACACTCTTGCAGCACCTTCCCTTCATAGGGAAGCTGGAAAATCTTCTCTGAATTTAAAGTTCCCATGGCTGCAGTTTGAATTTGGCACACAGTTGGCCATGAGGTTATCTGAGGTCATGTACTCAAATAGTTGTAGATAAAACAAGGGCCTGTTTGGATTGGAAATCTCCAGAGGGCTTTTCCTCTGCGCGCGGGTAATGCTATTGCAGAAGGACAGCAGCCAAAATAAAGACTCGGCTCTGTATGCAGTAGCTCAGAAAAGTAAGATGAGCAATGGAGAAAAAAAAGTAAAAAAAAAAAGTAAAAAAGAAGTCTGTTTTCACGACGTTATTTTCTGAACTTGCTGTTGGGATGGAGGAGTTCCAGCCAAGGAGACAGAGTCCTGCAGCAAGGTGCCGTCCAGGACTGGGCTCGCCGTGCTGCTCTTCCAGTAAATTCCCTGTGGCTGTGGAAAGCCGCCAGCTCTCTGGCTGGGCTCACCTGCCCGCGGGCTCACCGGAGCAGCCACCAAGGCAGGGCCCACACTGCAGAGCTGGCAGGGCATGGGGATACTGCCAGGGCTGCCCCAGCACCTGCTCCTCTGCTCAAGAGCTTAGTTCCAAAGTCCTTCCCAGCTAGGGCAGTTAGAAGAGGGAGAAGTTAGTGGGTTTTGGAAGTTAAAGAGGAAATAAGATTCTGTCGGGCTCTTCCATAGGCTTCTGGGCTTTTATGGGAAACTATTTCCTTATGGCTAAGGCAGACTGAGAGTGGGCACAAGAGCTGTGAGTCTGTACCTTTCCAAGCTGCCATTGGAGAACAGCAGATGTGTGCAGTAACAGCAGCTCTGCTCCTTGCTCACTGCCTGCTCCAGCCAGCTTCAGCCTCCCCAGCCTGTTGTCAGGAAAACAGCTGAAATGCAAAAGCAAAATGACAAAGTTGGGAAGGAAATTTGGCCTTTGGGAGCTTTCTGTCTTCCTTGGATGCCATGGTGATGGATGCTGCTGTAAACACATCACCTAATGGGTAGTGAGAAAGGAAAGATGAGACAGAGGAGGAAAAGCCAGAGGAGAAGGTGTTCTCCACAGGTCAGAGCATGCTCCCCTGGATGGGAACAGTGTGAGTACTTCTGCCTGCACTGGGGATGCTGGTGGAGCACAGCTGGGCAGTTCCAGAAGTGCATTCCAGGTGGCACATTGGCAGTGCCACCTCTGGGCTGGGCCCTGGAGTTGTCCCACGGCAGGCAGGGTCACCCAGGCATTGCAGGGACCTGCTAAATGTCCTTTAGGGCTTAGGGCTTTCCTCTGAGAGTGAAGAATGTACAAACCTCTTACCCATAGGAATTTTACTTTATGTAGATATTTTGGTGGTGTCTTGGACATGAGGAACCCAGCTCCCACTGAATTCAGTGGGATTCATGTATCCCTCTCCTCTGAGCAACTGAGAATAATTCAGCCTCAGTCAACTAACCTTTATTTGCATCTTCATTAAAGTTCATCAAGGTGCTCACTGGAGATTTTCAGAGTTTGAAAAGTTGAATTCACAGAATCTCAGACTGGCTTGGGTTGGAACTGACCTTAAAGCTCATCCAGTCCCACCCCCTACCATGGGCAGGGACACTTTCTACCATCCCAGGCTGCTCCAAGCCCTGTCCAGCCTGGCCTGGAACACTTCCAGGGATCCAGAGGCAGCCACAGCTTCTTCTGTGGGCACTCTGTGCCAGGCTCACCACACTCACAGAGAAGAATTTCTTTCTGATATTAAATATAAATCTCTCCTCTTTCAGTTTAACACTGTCTCCCCTTGTTCTGTCGCTTTCTGTCAGTGTAAAAATTCTCTATTTTACAAGTCCCCTTTAGACACTGAAGTGCCTCAGTAAGGTCTCCTCAGAGCCTACTCTTCTCCAGGCTGAGCACCTGCACCACTCCCAGCCTGTCTCCATAACAGTTTCCAGCTCTCAGAACACCTCCAAGGCCCCCTCTGGACTGTTTCCAGCAGGTCCACATCTTTCTTGTGCTTGAAGTTATCAATCAATTTATTGCTGTCTCCTGCCTGGATGAAAACAACTGATAAATGCAGGTTTCTGGTGCAGGTTCTGAGGTTTACATCTTCCCAATGCTGTTTCTGCTAGTATATGCTTCAAATGTATATTCACATTCTTTCTGTGAAGCCAGTTTGTTAGGAAGAAGGGAGTCATCAGAAGGTCATGTATTCATCAGGATTCATTTTTAGAAAGGGAGCAAGGCTCCATGCTTCTCTTTGGAGCCTTGGTCCTGCTTTTCTCCTTATAGGGAGTATTTTAACAAAGGGAACAACTATCGTTTTTCAGCTTTTGGAGACATGGAGTGCTGCTCCCAAAGAGCCTCCACTGCAGTCAGTGCTACCAAGGTTCTGTCTCTGTGCATCCCATGTTTCTACATTGTGCCTGTAACTGTGTCCTGTGCATGTGGTGTTTCCTGGTGTGTGCACAGGGTGCTTTTAGTACTGGTGTCATGACAGATTGATAATCACAGAATCCCAGAGTGGTTTGGGTTGGAAGTGACCTTAAAGCTCATCCAGTCCCACTCCTCCCATGGGCAGTGACACCTTCCACTGTCCCAGGCTGCTCCAAGCCCTGTCCAGCCTGGTCTTGGGCACTGCCAGGGATCCAGGGGCAGCCACAGCTTCTCTGGGCACCCTGTGCCAGGGCCTCCCTACCCTCCCAGGGAACAATTCCTTCCCAATATCCCATCCATCCCTGCCCTCTGGCAGTGGGAAGCCATTCCCTGTGTCCTGTCCCTCCATCCCTTGTCCCCAGTCCCTCTCCAGCTCTCCTGGAGCCCCTTCAGGTGCTGGAAGGGGCTCTGAGCTCTCTCTGGAGCCTTCTCCTCTCCAGGTGAGCACCCCCAGCTCTCCCAGCCTGGCTCCAGAGCAGAGGGGCTCCAGCCCTCAGAGCAGCTCCGTGGCCTCCTCTGGCTTCAGCAGCTCCACGTCCTTCCTGTGCTGGAACCCTGGGCTGGGTGCATTTCTGCAGTTGGGGTCTCACCTGAGCAGTGGGGCAGAACCACCTTCCCTGACCTGCTGCCCACGCTTTGGGTACTTTAGGTCTGTAATATTCCATGGAAAGCACTTCTGAGCTGCTGGGTTTCTACATGAGTGCACATAGGAAAAAACAGAGTGCTTACTGACTAGAGAAAGGAAAACCAGGAGGACTTGTCACCTACACAAGTGCTTATGATAGCTCACAGGCTTGTGTAAAAAGGAATTTTCCCTCCTCAGAGGCCTGGGTGCAGGTTGCCTGGGGTGACAGCTGGAGAGGAGTGATCCTTGGCACTGTCCCTGGCTGTGGCTGGGCTGGGGGTGCGATATGTGCTGTTCAATGGTGTCATGGTCAGGGTCGCTTATCCCACTGCCAGCTGGAAGGGGACAGCATGTGACTGATGTGCACTGGCAGGCACCACCCGTCCAGCCCAAAGCCAGCCAGGACAAGGCAGTTTGAAATGTTTAATTTCTTTGTAGACATGTGCCCTAACTCCTTGGGCTGTGCTGGGTGAGGCTTCGTGTCACCTCCCTGCCCTGCCTTTGGTCCTGGAGCAGCTTTCCAGCTGGGTTTTCTGCAGTGTCACACCACACATAGCTGTCTCACCTCTCTGGGGCTTTGTCACAGAAGCTCCTCTGAGTGCAGCAGGATTGTTACTCTGGCTCAACAGCCACCCAGGGCTCGACAGAAATGCCAAGGACTGGTTTGCAGCACACCAGGACAAAGCTGGGAGCACGAGGGAGACATTTGTCCCCTGAAAGCTCTGTGTGATTGGAGCAAACAGACACATGTGGCTGTTTTATGATGGTGACATTTTTCATTTTTTTCCTCAGCAGTAGAGCAAAATTAATCAGAAATGCTTTGGAACAACAACTGGTTTATAGGGATCATAGCCCAAGTGCAAGAAGAGCTTTGTCATCAGGACAGCCTCAGAGCTAATTTGCTGAGACATTCAACTGCCTTTAAATCTCCACTGGAGAATTTTTGCCTTTCTGGTTGTGGGTCACTTGTGCTATTTTGGCATTTCTTAAAGCAATTTACATTTTTCTTTCAGCACAAACACTTACCCTCTCTAGTAATGAGAACGCTCCTGTGCTTGGTTTTGGGGGTGGTGGTGAAAGAATTTCAGCTCTGAAGGGAGGCAGCTGTTCCCCTTGGTTTGCCAGAGGCTTTCAGGCATTTGTTGAGCCTACAGAGGAAACGCATTCTTAAAGTCTGTGTCAGGAACCCAGCTTGGAAGGCAGAGAAGCCTTGTGAATTGTCAGGGTTGCTGTAAGACCTGTCACTTGTCACAGCGCTGCGGGTGCTGCAGGGCGTTCATGGTGTGTGTCTGTGAAACCCTCACGGGACCTACAAGGCAACACATGGAACAGATTTTAATCTCACATTAGACAGCTGAGTCAGAAGTTGCTGAATGAAAAGGGAGAGTGGCCATGTGGTCATTAGGGCCCAGAGACAGACTCCTGACATGGGCTCAGGCCCATGGGTTTGAGGGTAAACCGGCCAAGAAACAAGCTGGGAGCAGTGCGATACAAATACAGCTGTTCCTAAAATAATTTCATTTTAAGTGCATTTAATAATAATAATTTAATATTAAGGAGCAGACCTCTGGTCCTGCCCTGTCCTGTGCATCCCAGAACAGGAGGGACAATGACACAGTTGTGCCTGAGCTGCTCACTGCTGGTGTCAGAAGTGGTTTAGGGTGGATGTCAGGGAAAGGTTCTTCCCCCAGAGGGTGGAAGATGCCCAGGGTGGGATTGTTGGGGTGTCTGTGCAGGGCCAGGAACTGGACTGGATGATCCTTGAGGGTCCCTTCCAGCCGAGGGGATTCCGTGATTCTATGGTGAGTTTGAAGGCTCTGGAGAAGCATTTCTGGGTGAGATCAGAAGTTTGAAAATTAAAGAGGGAATAAGCTTTGGATAAGGATGATTTATTTGTTGTGGAATACAAGGTGCCAGGACCTGCTGGCAGAGGACAGTGGCCCATGAGGGGACTCTAAAGCCCATGAGAGGTCTTGCAGAAGCCAAATGGAACGCAGGGACTGGAGCAGAAGTGTCAGAGGAAAACCAGGCCCTGGTGACCCAGCCTCTCTCTGAAGGGTCCAGGAGGTGTCACAGAATGGATGAGTGGGAAAAGAGGGATAGCTGTGAGAAAAGGAGATGGTGGGCTGAACCTGTGCAGTTGAATAGTCTTTGCAGATTCCCACTTCGGTGCCAGCAAGCCTTGAATTCAGTCTTAGAGTAAAAAATGTCATTCAGATCAGCCCTTCAAGCCTAAGTAACATTTTTTTCCAAGTCATAAGAGTGTCAACCACTTACTTCCCAGGAGAAGGAGACCTCTAAATAGGAGATTGTTTTTATGTTAAAAGGTTTCTCAGGAGCCTGGTTCCCTCCTTAGGGATTCAAGCCTCTTCTTTGAAGTTCCATCTCCAGCTGGAAACTCACACAGACCTTTAGGCCAAGAGCATTTTTTCCCTAAAATATTTGACATCAGTGCTTTGATACAAGTCTTGTATTTGTGTGTGGGTTCTGCTTTGTGACTCATCTTCTTTAGCAGGAGACAGCCAGCCAGTGTCAAACTGGATCACTGAATGAGGGAAAAATCCATATTCCCTGGTAAGATACTTGGGGACCTCCAAGTCCTGCCTTGAGATAAATCCTCATTGTCATGTGGGGAAATGGGATTATTTTGCATCACTCCTCTGGGAGCATGGAAACTCTCCTCCATACCCTGATGCATCACTTGGAAATACGGAGCAGAATAATTTGTCTTTTTGGGACCAAGGACCCACTCAGGTCAGTAGTTTTTTCCCTGTGCTTGGAGCAGTCATGTGAGTGTATCTATTTCTCCTTCTCTTAATGCATTCCTGAGGAGCCACAGGAGAAACGAGTGGCCTTCAGACGAGTTCCACACTGGTCCTGTGCTCCAGTGACTACTGGAGGCACATGCTGGTGGTACCCATGGGCCATCCAGCCCAGGACACACTCCTGATCTCCCTCCTCATTCCTGGAAGACATTAAAGCAATTCATGTGTGA
This sequence comes from Leptocoma aspasia, assembly GCA_013399835.1. Classification (NCBI taxonomy): domain Eukaryota; kingdom Metazoa; phylum Chordata; class Aves; order Passeriformes; family Nectariniidae; genus Leptocoma; species Leptocoma aspasia. The sequence goes on along the minus strand of VXAX01000688.1, from coordinate 219,808 downwards.
CCTGAAATAAAACATGCTGTTGTTGGCAGCCCCACAGTCTGGGACTGATGCTGGAGAGCTGCATCCTCCTTCCAGGGCTGCTTGGTGAAGGCTTCCAGAAAGCACTTCCACGGAGCAAAATCCCATCTCCTGGGCTCTCCTCCAGCCACGATCCCAAGCATCTTTATGTAGCCCTTCTCCATAGCTGTTTTCCCATGGCAAGAAGTGCCTAGTTCAGAAAGCATCAGTGCCCAAGCCCTTTGATCTTTTCTTTCTCAAGAGAAAAAAGATTAAAAAGAGACAAGAAGTTAAGGATTTGTGAGGGGGAACGGAACATGAATAGCAAATTCTGCTGCGGAGGTCACCTCCCCCCAGCTTTCTTCCTGTGTGATGGGGAGGAGGGAAGGGTGTGGAATGGGTTGTGGGGGATCCAGGGAGGAAGGGAGTAAATTGGGGGCAGAGGAGTGGGGGTGGAGTGGTGAAGCTCTTCAAAAGGAACAATGCTGCCAGTGCTGGCATTGTCAGGCGGCCCTTTACAGAGGGCCATGAATACAGGTTATAAATTCTTTGGCCATTGAGAGAGCTCTCCAAACCTGACTCCATCCTGCACTAAACCAGGCCTGAGCTCTATCAGTTGCATAGCAATGAATTAATTTACATCTGGATAGTTAATCTCCAATTCACTTGACAGTTTATCTCCTCTTAGAAGAGCAGCAGTGCCTGCTCTATTGTGTTGGAGCCAGTCAAGGCTCATCAGCCAGGCCAGCACCTCTTGTTTGTGTTCACAAAGATAAGCAGGGTGGGTATTGATATGAAACATGAAATTATTGTCCCAAGCTGCTTGATTCTGGTATCCTTTCATTCAGCATCCTCCCCACCTTCACCCTCTGGTTCTCCAGAGTGGAAATGCCATGTCTCTCCCTCTTACACTGTCACAGTACAACTGGAGCGTGACTTTTCTGATGTGACTGGCATTAGATGAACAATTGACAATCCAGAATTATTTGGTTTGTTCTTGTTTACTGAAGTCTCCTAATTCTGCACTGATTTTTATCTGTGAATATTTTCATAGAATCATTACTGTAGGAAAAAAAGCTCTGAGATCGTTGAGTCCAACTGTTCCCCCAGCACTGCCAAGCCCAGCACTAAACCATGTCCCCAAGTGCCACATCTACACATTTTCTGAACACTGCCAGGGACAGTGATTCCACCACTTCCCTGCACAGATCCCCCAAGAGGAATCAATGTTCAGCATGGCTTAGCAGAGCAGCTCCCCAGAGAGCTGTGAGCAGCCTGGGAGAGGCAGTCCTGCAAGGGTGGGAGAGGCATCATTCACCCAAACTCCCAGCGGGTGGAGGGGAGCTGGCTTGTGAGCCAAGGCTTTTTGGGTAGCACTGATTCAAACACTCGTGCCTGGAGAAATCCTGTGGTACTGCACATCCAAAGGGGGAGTGATGAGGAGAGGGACCCTGTTGCTGCTGGGCTGTGTGGGCATGCAAAAGTGAGCACAGGGCCTGATTTGGCAGATCAACTCACTTTCTGTTAGGAAAGTGGATCAGGAAAGAAGACCTTGAGGGTCAGGGGACAAAGTTAAGCGTGAGAATTCCTTGATTTATTCATGGTTTTAAGTCTCCAATTTTAATTTCCTGCAGTCAGTATTTGTATGTATTTGATGTGGTTTGCACATGATCTGGAGAAGGGCCACTCTAATTAAATATCCCTCTTCTTTTATGTGGAGTGGCTACAAATCTTTAACCAGGCCTTTTGTTTCCTCTAATACACAGTGCACTCTGCTCTCATCATGAGAACCATGGCTGAAAGGTTTCGTGTGATTAACACCAAACAGTTAAAAATGGTTAGGTAAAATAAAAACTGATGGGAATTTAAAATCTAATACTGAGTTGAGGCAAAGCAACTTTGTCTTTTAGTACTAAACAATCTTTTGTTTGTAGACAATCAGGAAAAGACAGAATTGTTTTCTTTTCCCATGAAAGCTCAGACTTTCCCTGAGTCCCAATAGTCCAGGAGCTGAGACTGGAAGTGGAGCTCCAAAGACAGGGAACAGCCCTGAATCTGCTGAGCTGTTCCTGCTCTTCTCTCCTTCTCACCTTGACATGGGAGGAACTGGAGCCAGGAGGTCACAGAAGTTCTTCAGTGAAGAGCAGAATGAGGCTGTGGGAGCAGTCTGCCCCCAGCAGCACTGGGACTGGATTTCCTGTCTGTGACCTGTAACTGGAATTGGTTTAAATATGGTGTGGCAATGTGGCCATCACCAGCTGATCTTTCTTCAGCATGACGCTCCAACCTGTGCTGGGTCTGCCTGAATGATGCCAGTTGGGTGTATCCTTGAGTTACTTTTGCTTCCTTTCCACATTATCCCTAGGAATGCAGTGAGCACCCAGCAAAGGAGGGGCCTACCCCAGCCTGCAGGGGCTGATGGAGCCAGTTCTGCATTCCTGGGGAACGCTGCTGGTAGCAGGGTAGTAGCAATATGGAGAGTGAAGCACAAGCACAGGGCAAAAAGGCATATAAATTCCCTGTGGAATTTATTCTGTAAGCACAAGGATGAAGTCAGAAGGGAGAGCATAAGGAGACGGGTCTAACCAGCAAGCTGCAGAGTCCTGGCCTTCCTGAAAAGGTGAGAAAACAAAAGCGCTTCTCTGACAGTAAGAGGCAGTGGAATGTCACAATATGACTCAACCAGAAGTGAAGCTGCCCCAGATTGGCCAATTTTTCCCAGTCATTCCCTGCTTTACCTGGCCTGACAGTGCTGTGGGGCTGCTGCAGCTGGGTTATGTTTCCCCTTGGAGCCCCAGGAGTCCCCTGAAAGGTTTAAGTTATTGCTGTTAGCAGCCTTTGGCATTTCTTTTTGTCTGCTTCATCGGCCCTTTCAGCTCCAGAAGGGAAGAGTTTGAGGCTGGCTGTTCCTGGGGAATGGCACACTGAGAAATCCTGTGATTAATCATTGGGACAGCCCAGGTAGCAGCATGGTGCATCCTCCCACCACTGGGGATTTAATGGCACTTCAGAGTGTGACAGCAGAATGAGGACTGATGTGATTAACCTTAAAATCTCTGGGGAGATGCTGTGTTTGGTAAATAAATTAAAGGATCTGAAAAAGCAACATCCTGTTTCAAATCACAAAAAAGACTTCTTCCTATAGAACCGAGAAAGGGTAGTGGGTTTTTATGTTTCTTTTGTGTGCTTTTTTTTTTTGAGCTTAGGTGAAAGAGTGAGGAATCATCCTTCCCATGGAGTTCACCCCCCCACTCTGCCTTCACAACTTCTTGTCAAAATGTTTAAAGGCCTTTTTATTGTTCCTTGGTGTAGAAACAAATTTCTGTTTCTATTGTCAGTGCCTGGTGACCCCCAGCCATCTCTCCACAGGAAAGATGTCATCTATCTTCCTTATCTGCTTTGTGGTTTTTGTTTTTAAAATAGCCTAACATGACTTGATTTTATTTTGCTCTTGTACATTTGTTTAAATGAAAATAAATTAGAATAAATAGAATTAATATAAATATTATCATTAAGATTTAAACCAAACAAAATTGGGATGTTCAAAACAGTATTTTCCATGGATGCTGATGAAAACCCTTTCTGCCTCACTTCATGGCAGCAGTGGGACTCATTTTGCACATTTGACATTTGTTCATTTGAAATTTCAGTCATAACACATCAGTTGTTTGCAGCTACATTCCTTGCTTTTTTTTTTTTCTTTTTTAAATCAAAAAGCAAAGCTACTTTATGTCTTCTGCTGCATGGAAGCTGGCATGGAGCAGGGTTGGAGTGCACAGGGAGTTTGTATCAGCATGGCTGATAGAGCTGGCTTCAGTTATGAATTTTAGACTCCCAGGCTGGCTTGAGTCCTCAGAGGCCCTAAAGCCCATCCAGTACCACCCCCTGCCATGGCCAGGGACACCTCCCACTGTCCCAGGCTGCTCCAAGCCCTGCCCAGCCTGGCCTTGGACACTGCCAGGGATCCAGGGGCAGCCACAACTTCTCTGGGCACCCTGTGCCAGGGCCTGCCCACCTCCCAGGGAACAATTCCTTCCCAATATCCCATCCATCCCTGCCCTCTGGCAGTGGGAAGTCATTCCCCGTGTCCTGTCCCTCCATGCCTTGTCCCCAGTCCCTCTCCAGCTCTCCTGGAGCCCCTTTAGGCCCTGCAAGGGGCTCTGAGCTCTCCCTGGAGCCTTCTCCTCTCCAGGTGAGCATCCCCAGCTCTCCCAGCCTGGCTCCAGAGCAGAGGGGCTCCAGCCCTTGGAGCAGCTCCATGGCCTCCTCTGGACTCGCTCCAACAGTTCCACGTCTTTCCTATGCTGCAGCCCTGGGGCTGAGACTCTGCAGGTGGGGTCTCACCTGACTGGGCAGAGGGGCAGAATCCCCCTCCCCTGCTGGGATCAGCCCAGGGCAGGGGGTTTCTGGGTCCCTGTGTTTGTGGCCAAGGATTGTGGAGCTTTTCATCCACACCACCCCCCTGCCCCCCCAGCCATTTCCCTGGTCCTGTACAGGAATTGGTGCCTCGCAGGTTTGGAATTTCCACCTGCACTGAGAAAATGTCTTAGTGAGCTGCTGCTGCTCACATCCTCAGCCATCTGCAAACCAGCCCTGTGGGCTGCAATTAATGCTCATGTTTAGGTGGGTGTTTGTCCATGTCCGAGTATGGGAATTGCTGCTGGATTTACTCCTGGGACATGTGGGATTTGGCTTGTGCTGGGCTGGGGGCAGAAGTTCTTCTTGCTGCTGCCTCCCTCACAGAGGCAGTGAGTTTCTGTGAATGTCTGTTATCTTCCATGACGAAAGCCAGATGAAGAATTGCTGCTACTTACACCATCGAACTTTCCTAAAGAAATGCTCCCCTGGGTTAAGAATAAGCGTGACAAATCCCAACCCAAAGGAATGAAGGCAGGGAATGGGAACTTATAAGCCATGAAAAACAAGAGCTTTAAATGGAAAATGGCTTCACACCATAACACTTGGCAGCCAGCCTTTCACGCTTCAACCTGCACAGCCAGTGCAGCCAGGAGAAAATAGGGAGTGAGTTTGTGTCTTCAGGAACTGCAGCAGAGACCCCTTGGCTGGTGTCAGCTGCAGCCCTGACTGCAGGATGGCAGCTTCAGTGAGAGACTATTATAAACCAGCCCCTCTGTGCTGTGGCCAGAGAGCACCAGCCGTGATGGGAATTAACCTCTCAGGCACTTTTGGGGAGCATTGGAGGCTGGTAAAGAGCATCACTTCTTTTGAGAGTCTTCAGACCCTAGCAGAAGTGAGAAAAGTTCTTGGCTGCCTTTTCATAGAATCTCAAGAATGGTTTAGCTTGGAAGGGACCTTAAAGATCGTTCAGTCCCGCCCCCTGCCATGGGCAGAGACACCTTCCACTAGGCCATGTTGCTCCAAGCCCCTGGACTCCATTCTCATGTCCTTGCTGGTGGTCAGGGGGTGTCATTACCCCACAAAGCCCCTGGTTCACCCCAAGCTCCCTGTGAGACTGATATTTCTGTGTTTTCAGAGACTGGGGCGACACAGGGGTCAAACCCCTGAGGCATAGGGAGGTGTCCCCCAGGAGAGTGTGTAGGGGCCACTGTGCCAAGATGAAATGCTGGATGGAGGACACTGCTGGAGGGGGTGGGGGGGGGGAAGATCCCCGTGCAGGCTGGAAAGGATTAAGGAGAAGGGCTGTGGGCCAGGGATGAGAACACTACCTGTGACCTGCTCCCAGCCTGCCAAAAGTGGAGGCTAGAGGCAGTATGAGAACCTCAGAGGAATATATTTTTAAAGTATTTTCTTCTTGAACTAATGCAAAAAACAAAGAGCTTGTTTCAGTGCTCGCCTCCTCTTTCAAGCTGGATGGGATACTGGATTTTTTAAAAGAAAACAAAGCATATTTCAAATACAGGTTTTCTTTTAGTTGTTGGGTTGTTTTTTTTTTGTCTTTCCCTTCCAGTTGCTTTCTGTTTGCTGAGAGAGATTTGGAGCCCTGGGGAAGATACATCTGCCAATGATGATCTCGGCTCTCCATGGATCCAGGCCCTTTATCGGGGAGCTCTGCCCCACTCACTGCTTCTTCCCAAGCAAGAATGGGCTGAACCCTGCAGCAGGTCCTGGTACTGCTTCCCCAGGATTTTATCATTGGGCCAGTGCAGGGAGAAGGGCTTTAGGTTGTCTGTACAAGCCCTAGTCTGCTGAATCCTCCTGTGGCAGCTCCAAATGCTCTGTGATGTGATGCTGTGTTCAGTTAAGGCCTCACACAATTCCTGACAGTGGTAGACTCCCATCTTTGCATCCTTTTGACTGCTTGGCTGGAATATCTCACTTCTCATACACTGTGAAAACATTGGTGGCAGAGCCCCAGCTTCCAGAGACAGACCCCCAGGACATGGGGGCTGAGGGACACATCAGAGCCCTGCTCTGGTGTCAGCTTGACATTAACCTCCAGACAAGGAGCCTGACAACCGGCAGGAGCCAGACCCTTCACTGTGCCCTCCTGTGCCTTATCAGAGGGAAATAAATCCTGCCTGATTGGTTTTTTTAAATGAGAATTCTCAGCAGATAAATGAACTGCCTGCACAGTGATAATAGGCTGTTTGGGAAGTGAGTCTGCAGAGTGTATGTGCAGCTGGAAGTCATCAAAACCATCTTATCCCATGGAGTCTCCTGTGCTGAACTTGTGTTTACAAAATCAGACAGGAAAGGGAATTTTTCAACGGGTATTTTCTGATAATTTTTTCAGCCCAGCAGCAGTGTAAGTGAGGCCCTGTCTGCACAGAACCATTGTATCTCTGCTGGGTGCTGGGCTTCACCTCCTCCTCTCCATCCCTTTTGACAAATTTTGAAACATCCTGCTCCAGTCTAATTCCATATGTTGAGGTTTGATGGACACTGAATGCCATGGCCAGTGGTTCTGCAGGAATATCAGTGAGGGGGGCCAGCTGATGCCCAGAGATGAGCCCACCACTCCTGCCCCCATCCCTGCTGTGGCCCCATGGTATGCAAGAACACCAGTCCTTACACCATACAAAGCTGCTCTGACTTAGAAGCATTGTCAGTTTTACCTACTAAATTTTTTTTTGCTTATTTTAACAAGTTCTCCTAAATAATCCTGACATTCAGTCACTAATTATAAGCTGGGCAGGAACAACTTTTCAGAGGATGGTCATAAATACTCACTCATAGTTCACCACACTTTTGTTTTCCCTGATAGTTGCCTGTCCGTCCTTGTCTGTGATCTTCTCATCCATAAAGATCCCTTTGTATGGTCTCTGCTAAAAACCAGGGCTGGATAATTGGCCAATTTCCTGCACTCTGGCAGTTTTGTGGATTCATGGTGCTCATGCTTATATTCCTCCCCATGTGCCGAGGTTGTCTCTCCCAGTGCAGTATGGGGCCAGATCCAGCCATGGCTGTGGCTCAGCTCGGGAAAGGCACCATGCAAAAGTTTGGAGTGTGGTGTTCTGAGTGGAGATCCTGCCATTAGAATCACCTCTGCATCAGGCAAGGAAACATGGGCTCTGCTGAGGGCTGTGAGACCCTGCTTGGGGGGGACCATTAGATAAAACCCCTCAAGGTTATTCAGTTCAAATTACTGGGTCCAGCATTAGGTAACCATGGAAAAAAAATGCAAATGGAGCTTGAAGCCCAATCTCAGATTGTCTCTGTGTATGAACTGTCTTGTCACATCTCTCTGAAAAGCTGGTGGTTTTAGATTTACTACATTATTTTTTATGCTGGAGGCCTTAAAACTGTTCTGATATGAACCCAAGCAATTCTGCTATCTTCAAAAATAAAGTCTTAAATGAGAACTGAAACTTATTGAACGGTACTTGAATTACAGTAGAGCAGAGCACTTCAGCATGTGCATGGAAAGAAGCCTGCAAGAAAGGGGAACAAGACTGAGCATGGGTCAGAAACTGGAGCTTTTCAGAGGCACTACAGGGGTTACCCCTCTCCAGAGCTGCACCCTGGAGAAATCAGCTTTGCATGTGAAGCCATCTCTGTCCAGCTGTGAAACCCAGCTGAAATGTAAACTGCTCTAAAACCTTCACGGGTGGTTTGCATCTACATCTGTGTCTGATTAGCTGGAGTTGTGCAATGGCAATGGGTTCTGCTGCCAGTTCTTCCCTCCTTACCTTGACCCGTGGTTTCACTCTTTCACACGTTGTTTTGTCTTCGGTTCGGACCAGCCTCCTCTGGGCAAGTTCAGCCTTGCTTTGTGGGTCTCCAGAAAGAAAGACAGCTTTGCCTGACTGATGGTTCTGATTGCTGGGGACAATTGTGGCACAGGCACAGCCAGACAGCTCACCTGGAGCAGGGGCTGGAGGTGGGCATGAGCCCAGGCTTTCTCTAATAGGATTTTCACGGTGATTTGCTTCCCCTGTCATGTTGTTTCAAATTCCTCTCAAGCCATACTTTTCACAGTCTGGATTTTCTCTCATGAATTTCTCAAGGGGCTATCTGGAGGGGAAACTACTTCTCACCATAACAAACAACCAAAGCCTTCATCGTTAAAAAATAAGGCACTAACATGGCCCTACAATGGACCCCTTTGTCAAGTCACATCTGTTTAGATCACCAGAAATTATAAGCCTTTACTTTTGAAAGTAACTTTCTTTTATCAAAATAGGGAAGAGAGCTGCAAAACATTCAGGAAAAATCTGCATGAAAGCACAGGCATGTGGCAGTAGTACCTGTGTTACCCAGAAACCCCAAATTGCCTGTGTATACAAATACTGGATTTAAGCTCTTCTTGCTGAAGGAACAGCCAAGTCCATAGCATGGGTCACTGCTGTGCTTGTGTAAAACCAGTGTGAAAAAGAATCTGGCCTTACGGACAGAAAAATCTCATTTCAGGGCTAATGTAGTTTACCTTGGGTTTAGCCCCAAAGTTTAATATCTGTCTCCCAGAAATTGCCTGCCAGTAATTGCTAAATGGCAGAGCAAGGGGATTCATGTGGGGAATGATGGAAAATACTATGTGAAGTGTATTTGATCATTTGAGTTAAATAATCCACAGACATTTGTCCCCAAGTAATACCAGAGCCTGCCCGCCCAGGGAAGCTTCGAGTGCTGCTGCGCCAGTATAGGCCAGTGCACCATTCCCAGAGGCTTGCAGGTGGGAATGTTGATGCTGCAGCAGGAAGAGCTGCCCCAAACCCACCTCTCTCTTGGCCAGCAATTTTGTCTCTCCCTTTCAAACGCCTTTCTGCAGGCAAGGAGCTGGGAATCACCATCACGACAACATCTGATCTCCATCCTTGGCACTGGCCCAGCTCCAGCCTGTCTTTGGGAAGGGGCCACCTTCCTCTGAAACAAAGGTGAGACTAGGCAAGGCAGCCAGCATTAGGACAGTGGTTGTAAGTCAGCTCTCATTGCATCACAAAGCTTTTCTGGTTGCCTTTGAAAATGCAAAGTATTTGTGCTGAATTCATTGAGTTTGAATTACAGTAGGGCTCTGGAGCAGGGCTGTGGGGGCAGCCCAGGTTTCGGAGATGCAGATGAGCTCAGTGTGAGCTGTGGTGCTTGGGAAGGTGAGACACATGGACCTGAGTTCTTAAGACAGAGGTGCTTTGTGAAAAATCCTGCCCACTGCCTGTGGTCACATCAGGGTCACTGCTGGTCACAGCCAGGCAAGGGCCAGACCTGCTGCTTTCCATAGAGCCAGCTGGGACAGAAACTGGGCTCATCCTGTGTCGCTGACAGCTCTCCAACTGCCTTTGCTGAGGCACCACAGAGAGTTTCACTGGCACTGGCCAAAAGTTCCCCAGGCCTTTGTCTGACACAGAGCTGGAAATACGCTCCGAATTCCCCAGTACTCGACTGAAGACCCAGTCCTTGTGTTAGGTGCTTTCCCTAGATAAAAGAAGGAAAAAAAGGAAGTAAATTTGTCTTGATGGAATTTTTTTCCCTCTTAGAAAGTCTTTCAATCCTTTTCAGGGGTATAACCAGTGGTGATGATTTACAGATCATTCCTGTGCATCCCATAAAGGGAGTGGTTGTAGAAATTCCTCTAATTACATTTAATTGGTTTTGAACTTAAACGATCTGTAATTTCAGTGAGTGGCTCTGAGAAGGATTGCTGGCTGAGAAGGTGGAACAGTTTCCTGGAACGAGCTGGATACATGGAAGTAATGCTGGCAATAGTAGCTTTAAGAATTATGGTACTAGAATTAGTTAGGCCAGTTTATGTCAGTGTGTGCAGAGAGTTTCCCATTTTACTCCCATGCTGCAGGAACTGTGTTCTGACAGCTCTTCCATTTAGCATCCAGAAGGGAAAATCCTGAACAAAGGGTGCTGAGGAGAGGCTGGAAGATGCCAATCATCTGTATTTTTAATGCTGAGTGATACAAAGCACAGCTGCTTCTTGCCTGTCCTTTCCCCAAGCATTTGATTCTGTTAAGTGGTTTAATTCATTCATAAATGTTCTCTGGACTGCACAGTTGTGCCAAATATGCAACTGTCTGGGTAAGTGTGTACAAACGAGGTGTGCCTGATTCCTGCAGGGAGTTACTGTGGCAAGTGCAAACACGCACTGGGAATGTGAATCCACACATGAACAGACACCTGATTAGCAAAGAATTTCTGAATGCAGAGACCTGATTTGAGCAACAAGTCATGGCATCTGTCCATGTAAATGATGTGTGCCATTGCACACGCATTTCAAAACTCTGTTTCTTAGGAATATAGGTATTTCTATGTATTAGACCACAAAGCTTCTCTGAGTTCCCCCTTTTTAACCATAGTGATGAGGTCACTGGAAAAGAGTGACTGACTGTTCATTCCCTTTCCTCATTCTGAGTGGTGTGTGTCACACGTCAGACAGTGCTTGGTTCCAAGCTTGGACATCCAGGGAAAGCAAGAGCCAGCGATGGAGGGGGCAGAATAAGGGAACTCACAACCTGTGGAGCCATCTCTGACATGCCAGGAAAAATACAACATCCAGCTCCTTGAGCTCCAGGAGCCTCCAGCCCGAAGGGATGGAGTGTAGGTCTGGAAAGGAACTTGTTCCTGTTTGTGTCACCCAGCCTGTGACCAGCAGCAACATGGTGCAGCCTAAAAGGATAAACTGCTGAAATCTGTGTGAGAGCCGTCTGACAGTGTCTGTGCTCACCTCATCAGCCAGGGCTCTGACCCACAGTGTTTCAGATCATACCATAACATGCATTTTTCCTCACACTCTTCCCTTTCAGATGGGAAAAGGGAAACCAAAGGCTGTTGACCTCTGTGGGTCTCCAGAACCTGAGCCCATGCTCGTGGCCAGCCTTGAGTTGTCTGGCTTCAAACTCATGTCACAGGGCACACCAACACTTACCGCTTTCAGTTGCAGCTTAAATTATCTGTGAAGCCACAGTGGCTCCAGAAGTCACAACAATGGATGGTCCACAGTCACGGAGAGCCCGGTCCTTGCCATGCCTTTCCCATTCCACTATTATTCCAGCCCCCAGGTAGTTGCATCTAGCATCAGTGCTGTCTATGTTCCTCTTCTCTAGCAAGAGTCACATTTTCAGTTAATACTGTGCTTTTCTGAAGAGGAAATGCTGTTGCTTTCTTTGGAGCTTTGAAAGACTCTTATTTTTCAAAACCACTTCTAGAAACGTACCTTGGAAAGTGGTGTGTGCTGAGCAGATGCTCACTCACTGCTGAAGCAATGAGAAAAAGGCAAACTGCATATAGCTACTGAAGGCATGCGAAGAAAAGCTTCTAAAAAATAAAAGGACAAATAATTTGTCTTTTTGAGCGTTGCATGCAACACAAACAATTCACTGCAATGCTTTACTACAGCAGCCAACAAACTGCTGTGTCAGCAGAAACATGGGAGTGGGGTGTGCTGGGCTAGGGGGAGGAACACCCTGAGCTGGCACAACAGGGGACAAGGACTGACATGGACCCAGGACTTCAGAGAGCAAAGCCCCTTCAGAGAATCACTGCACCCACAAGAAACCAACAGTTGCTTCATTATTCCCTGTTCTGAAGTGTCATTGTCACTTCACGCATGTAGAAGCAGCCTGGGGACATGGCTGTAACATGGGGGAGCTGAACTGTGTGACAATATCTGAAGCTGATGGATGCATCTGGTTTGCAATTTCTTTCTTATTTTTTGCATACGTTTATGGATGTCCTTGCTGTCTTTTAAGTGTCCCTCCACTTGCAGTGCACTGTGAGTGCAGGTATCTGTGCAAGTAGTGGCACTGTGACAAAGTGCCAGGGCTGCCATTCCCCCGCTGCAGGGACACCCTGTTGGCAGTGTCACACTCACTGGGGTGTGTGGAGCACCTCCTGTTCCTGTGGCATGCAGGACATGGGAGCAAGGCCACATGCACAGTGTTTTGGGGACTCACTCCTTCCACCTCCCACAGCACCAAGCCAGTGTTTCTCGAGGTTTCTTGTGCCTCTGTGGTGCCCACAGAGGATCTGGAGAGGGACTTTGGACAGAGCCTGGAGGGACAGGACACAGGGAATGGTTTCCCACTGCCAGAGGGCAGGGATGGATGGGATATTGGGAAGGGATTGGTCCCTGGGAGGGTGAGGAAGCCCTGGCACAGTGTGCCCAGAGAAGCTGTGGCTGCCCCTGGATCCATGGAGGTGTCCAAGGCCAGGCTGAACAGGGCTTGGAGCAGCCCGGGATAGTGGAAGGTGTCCCTGCTCATGGCAGAGGGGGCAAACAAGATGATCTTTAAGGTCCTTCCAAGCATTCTGTAATTCTATAATTCTGGCAGTGAGCGCAGGGGCTGAGCAGCCCAGCTAGTTTGTGCAGGTAATTGTGATATTTGTTTTTTGGAGATTTTCCATCTTTCCCTTGGCAATGACTGCTCGTCTGTGCCTGGCCTGTCACAGGTGTGGCTCTGGTTTGGCACAAGCTGCCTTCCGTGCTGGTGGCTGAGCCGCTGGCTCCACACAGAAGGGACACGGAGCCAGTGCCACCAGGATCAAGGGCTGTGCCTGGCAAGATCCTGCTTCCCCACAGCAATGCGTGATGCTCTGCTGGGCTTCATCCAGGTGGGACATTGGTGAGCTCCAGCCATGCAGGAAGAAGAGTTCTGTGGGTTAGAAATGTGTGTCATCCCACGGCAGACAGCTGTGAGCTCAGCACCACGACAGAGGGACATGCAGCACCCTCCAAGGTACTTGGGCTGTTCTCTGGCAGGGCACACACTGCTCCAGCAGCCCAGGCAATTCTGCAAAAACATCTAGTTTGTTCTCATTATCCCAATCAGAACTCATAAAAAAAAAATCATGCCCTCAGAACCAATAGCCAAATTTTTGCCTGTTTACATCTCATGTTGGAGCTTGAGTAATGTGGGGAGATGAGGGCAGTAAACAGACTTGTAAACAGAACAAACCTGGAGAGCACAGCAAAGGGCAGCCTGTGCAATGTTGTTCTTAGTGTCAGTGTAATTTGTGTGCGGTTTCATTGAGTTTACAGAGCCGGCGCAGGGTTGGATAAGCTGGATGAGGTAATTGGAAAATGCCCCACTCACCGGGACTACTCCAGCCTCTTAATTCTGACCTTAAATTCCCATCTGATTGCAGCCAGGCACTCAGGCCGGGGCTGGAATCCGAGGGCACTCGGGGCTGTCCCGTGGCACGGCAGAGAGGGAGGGAGGGTCCCAGTGCCCTGGCCAGGTGTGGGTGTCCGGGGGCTCGGCCCCTCCTGGCAGCGTTCGCCTGGGAGCTGCCCCGGCTCTGAAGTCATGGTTTGGTTCTCAGGCTATTTTTGAAGCCAGAAATGTGAGTGTAACCAACACTTCAGCACTTTCCCACACCTTTCATGTGACACAGGACTGTGCCCAGTCATAGGACTCTGTCCCCAGGACTTAAAAATTGTTACAGTTTCACTTCCCTCGTGGTTTTTTTTCCCCTTCCTTTCTGGAGCCAGCAGAGTTGGTTCTCTTTGCTGCCTGGGGAGGTGCCTCATATAGCTCCTTCCTGAAAAATTACCTTCTTTGGGATGCTCTCACCAATTCTGAACTGTTTTTGCAGGCAGGCAGTGCCCTTTTAAGTCTCTCTATATGTGTTTCACACCAGCTGTTCCATATCTTGAAGCACAGAACCAACTCCTGCAGCAGAAAAAGGAACTTTTCAGGTTGATTTATACATAATTTCCACTTTATCGTGGTTTGAATTAACATTTAAAAATAATTAAATGTACAGCAATTCCATCTTCCTAGTGAAATGCTAAAGAAAAGCAAACCCCAGGTATTGCACATCCACAGCCTTCAGATGGATCATGGATTTCTGCCTGGTTCTTGTCTCCTGCTGTTCTGGGAAGGGGAGAACTACCTGGCCAAGGCAAATAGGGAAATTTGCTGAGCAGAAAATGCTGCAGTTATCCATATAGACCCCAAACCATCCCGGGAGTTGCTGGTTCCCTGATGTGCCTCAATTACAGCCAGTCCAGGGATTGCTGGGGCACCAGGCCCTGAAAATGCTCACTCAGTGAATTTTCTGCTGGTGGTGTTCCTTTAATTCTAATGTACTGTGAGAATGTTAATTAAAAAAGCATACCAAAGTGAAGTGCTCCTTCAAGAAGCAAGAACCTGTCATTTGCATGAAAACCCTGGGTTGTAAACTGCTTCTTCTACTTTTGCTGCCAAATATGCAAAGTAAATTGCACAATTCTGGGGATGCAGTTGAGCTGCTTTGTGTTTTTCTTTCTTCAACTGAGAAGAAACATTTTCTCCCATCCGACAGGGAGTGTTTGTTTTTCTTGCTGTGTAACACTTACAGCTTCCATTGACAGCAGGACAATAACTGCTCCACCATTTCTTATCTTCCTTCAGCGTGACGTTGGGATTTTCCTAAGATAAGGATTGCTTGTTTTATTTGCTTGCTTTAATTTTGTGGTTGTTTTTCCAAATAAAAGAAAGTGAAGTTTAGGAAGCAAAGCAGTGATGGCAGTTGTGTGCTGTGCTGAGCCTCATTCCCATCCCTGCTCAGGCATGAGAGTGTTCTCAGCCAGTGGGACTGTTCACATCCAAACTTTTTTCTTCCATAGTTGTCACATACCCAAGTCATTTGCCCGAGCTTCATCCTTTGATTGCACAATTGATTATTGTTTTATGACAGATAGTGGGATGCTTTCTTATTTTCTTAGTGCTTTTTTTTAAACTGGAAGATGATCTAGTGCTGGATAATGTTTCAGCAGAGTTGTGGTGTATATCAGGAGATGGCCTCCCTAGGACAGGGGGGCCTCAGTACATCCTTAAATTCATGTGCCGGCCCCTGCATTGCTAAGAGTGAGTTTGTGAGTGGGATCTCCTCAGTGGGAGAGGCAAATGGGACACTCTGGTCTCAGGGTGGGACAGGAGAGAGCAGGTTGGCTCAGACAATAGGTGTTTCCTGGGGAGAGTTTAAGCTATCATAGAAAGCTTTAAAATACTTTTAGAGCATTTAAAATTTGATGAGCTTTTGATAGCTTCTATGTTTATATAAATCAGAACATTCTGGGTGTTCAGTCAGGGCCCCTTTATGGGCAGATTGTGCTCCAGAGTCCCTGTAAGTGTCCAAGCTTTGTTTGCCAGGTGGGACAGCCAGTTCCCCATTTGTTACTTCTCCAGAGTTGGATATTTTTTCCATTATCTATCACTTTACTGTCCTTCTCTAAACTGCCCCTTTGGGTTACTCTGGTTGTGTCACACCAGGTACCTCAGCACTGTGAACTGGCAGATGAGACAAGGGGCTCCTATTGCCCATGGCAGCCTCCTGGGACTGCTGCCAACAGCCAAGCACAGCTCCTCCAGGGTGCAGTCATCCAAGAGGGTGTCCCATCCCAGGAGGGTGTCCCATCTCAGCAACGTAGTTCAGCCCACATAAAGGTGTAAAACATTTGCCTGTTTTGCTGATGACCTCACTGTATTTTTCCTCAAAAGGCTTGAACAACTAAAAGAAGAAAATTAGTTGGAATCCTTTAACAACAGAGGTGAGAAAGGACCTTAGGGCATCCCTGGCATTGATATAGGATTGATATGAGTTTGATCTGAATAGGAAAAGGGCTGTGAGTGCTTACATGAAATGTGTCTTGGAGTTCAACTGAGATCCTTTTGAAGTAAGTGCAGAGGCTGTCTTTGCCATGGAGGATCCTTGTGGTGACATTTATGTCACCAAAGTTTGGAATCCTCACAATTAGACAACTTCCATGAGCTCTGAGGCACAGGGGGATGTGAGTGACCTGCTACAGGTTCCTGTCTCTCTCCACCAGGTTTTGGGAGAGCTTCTGTGACCCACACAGTACTTTGAGATATTTGGGTAAGAGGTAGAAAAGAGGGTGCTTTACCTTGGTGAGAAGGTCCAGGTGTCTGATTCTGCACTGAAATCAGTCTATATGTTCTTACATATAGAAAGTATACAGAAAAAGTATTTCTTTAGAGGGATTTTAGTCTGTGATAAAACACTTTTGAGTCCACCACAACTCTTCAGGATTTCCTGAGGCTTGGTGTCATCGCACTGGGAAGGTTTTCCTGCTGTTAGGCTTGTGCTGCACTGCTCAAGTGTGAGCAATGAGCTCAGCCAGCAGGATTGAAGCCCAGAAGTTGAAAGCATTAGGCTATTACCATAACATGGACTTGCTTGCTCTCAAAATGTGTTTATAGACAAGAATTTTGGAGCTTCCAGGGAATCCACGAACAAAATGGAAGGGCAACATCTGTGGCACAGCATGAAGGGAGGCCACAGCAGTGGAGATCAGCTGGGTTGAACTTTCTGAGACTCTTTTCTACTGCATAGAAAATCAGGGGTGAGAAACTCTACCCCTTTTGCAGGCAGTATCTAGCCCCCACCACAAATGTTATGAGGTTGAAAAGAAAATCCAGCACAGAATGGTAAAACTAATCATAGAATCCCAGACTGCTTTGGATTGGAAGTGACCTTAAAGCCCATCCAGTCCCACCCCCTGCCATGGGCAGTGACACCTTCCACTATCCCAGGCTGCTCCAAGCCCTGTCCAACCTGGCCTTGGAATCTTCCAGGGATCCGGGGTCAGCCACAATTTCTTTGGGCACCCTGTGCCAGGGCCTCTCCACCCTCACAGAGAACAATTCCTTCCCAATATCCCATCTATCCCTGCCCTCTGGCAGTGGGAAGCCATTCCCTGTGTCCTGTCCCTCCATCCCTTGTCCCCAGTCCCTCTCCAGCTCTCCTGGAGCCCCTTTAGGCCCTGGAAGGGGCTCTGAGCTCTCCCTGGAACCTTCTCTTCTGCAGATGAACACCCCCAGCTCTCCCAGCCTGGCTCCAGAGCAGAGGGCCTCCAGGCCTTGGAGCATCTCCATGACCTTGTCTGGACTCACTCCAGCAGCTCCACATCCTTGTGTGGGGGTCCCTGTGCATTTGGCTGCCTCAACATTACCTTCCTACAGTCCTGTATCTCGCATGGTGAAAGGTGAGGGATCAGGTACCCATCTGTGGGTGGAGGGTTTATTTGTAAACCCTTTTCCTCCAAAAATACTGGAACAGCACCAAACCTAAGGGTGTTTGTGTGTCTAGAGCAACAAACCCAGAAAGTCTTAAAGCCATTAGAGCTGGTGCCAAAACCTATCCTTGAGTATTGCAGGATGGCAGTTACCCCATAATGCTCAGACACAGCTGGATCTGTCTGGGGCAGAGGCAGCCTCACACCTCATAGGCCAAGTAGGGAGATCACATCCCTGAGCTTCACCGGATGCTGCACTTGAAAACCTGCCCTGGTTTGCAGCCAAATCCAACATCTCAGTTGGTGTTGGTTTTTGAGGACCTTCAGTTGAGAAAAAAGAAAGAGTGTATTGCAGGAGAATGGCAGCTGCTCTGGGGTTGCAGTGCTTGCAATGGGGCTTCTGGTGTCCAGAGCCCACAGCAGCCCTGTCACATGTAATCATCCTGTAAAGCTGATGTCTAACTCCTGACAGGCTCCTAATCCATCCTGACATGCATCCAGATGCTCAGTGAGTGTTATTTCCTGCTCCAAGGAGCCCAAATTTTTCCTGACTGGCCCTTGGGTTTGAGCAATCACTTTAATTCTTCTCCCTCATTTATTTCCTTGGCCCGAGGGAACTGGGCTTCATCCCCTTCCATAAATCTCCCAATCATGCGGAGTATCAAACGCTCTCCACAGGGGCAAAGGCTGGATTCTGGACTGGGCTGTGCTGGGTTTAGCAGTGCTGCAGCACAGGAGGTTTGCTGGGGGTGTTCTGCTGCTCTGAGGGAGCTCAGCTGGATACAGCTCCTGCCAGTGCCCCACATGGTGCTGGTGGGAGCACAGGGAGGGGGGTCTCTGATGGGAGACACCAAAGGCTCCAGCCTGTCCTTGTTGAACCTAAACAAGGTTTGGTCTGAGGGAAGAACAAGTGCTGCTCCTTTTCAGATTGCTGACTCCTGCTTTCACACCCAGGACAGCTCAGGCTTCCTGAGAGGAAAATAGCCCCAGCAGCTGCAGTGCAGCAGCAGAGCGGGACTGTGGCAGCAGATGTGCTGGGACAGCCCTGCCTACTCTCTTTCCAGAGGGAGCGCTGCATTTGGAGTCCTTTCCGAAGCAATTTGAGGTTAGTTAGCAACTTCTGCCTTCACTATCTCGCTGGTCTGTTTATCTTCTGTCTGAGCAAGTTCTTCTCTCTTCCTATTCTTTTTCCTCCTTCCTGACAGGAGCGGAGCCATGTGGACACCCTGCCCCGAGCTCAGGGAATCCTGTTGCCACCCCCTCCCCACTCCCAGACAGGCAGACTGCTCCTTGCCTTCGGAAATGTCTCTCCTTGCCAATCACACCTTTAATTTACTCTCATAAAGGGGATTCTTTGTGATGTGAGGTGCTGGAGGCCAGATGGTGATGGGTGCAGCAGGTAGGAGGAGAGAGCTGGGAAACAACAGCCATGCTGGCTCTGAGGTCTTGCCTCCTACAGGGATGGAAGCCCCATCCTGGTGGGAGCAGCCCTTCATACTCCCAGTGCTGGAGGGAGCCAGTGGGTGGGTGCTGGAGCACAGATACAACATCTGAGCTGCCCTTGGCCACTCCACAGAGCCCAGCTGTTGATGCTGATGGAAGCCATCCAAAAACCAGCACATGGGCTCCAGCTAAGCCTGGGAGTCACCCCTGCTCTGCAGTGGGCATGCACCAGCCATAAATACAAGCCACTGTGTTATTAATGCACCCATGTTTTATGTAACCTCATAAACTCTGAGTAGCTGTAATCTCAGAGAGCCTGTGGCCTTTGCTGGCCTGGCATTCGAGGCAAGAGGCCTGGAAGAGCCAGGCCATCTGCAGGGGTAATGAGTTTCTCATCCTTCCAGAAAGAGAATAGTCCCTTCGTGCATGCCCCATGGGGGTCTCATGTGCTGGAGACTGCATGGGATTTTCCTAACTTCCATGTCAGCAAGGATCTTGTGGTGCAGCAGGGAAAATCCAAAGTGAACTGCTGGATATGACCCTTACATTCATCCATCAAACTGCTGCCATCGCAGGACAAGTGAAACAACAGATCCTGAGCAAGGAAAGGTCATTGTCTGCAGAGCAACTAAATGGAGCATAAAGGAACACCAGACCCAGACACAGTGCAAGGTGCTCGTGATCGCACCTGTCAGGTTTAGGTTGAATTAAGCTTTTCTCTCCCCTCTGTGCTGCCTGGAGCCTCCTGCAGGCTGGAGTGCAGAAGTCCAGTACACCCCCAAAGTGTACAGGAACTGTCTCAACACCTTGATTCACTTTCTTGATCCTTTCTGAACACTTTTCACAGAGAACTTGACCCCTTCTTCCACCTCCCTGTCCTCTGCCACAGAGTAACCCCAGCACCACAGTGATGGTTATCACGGGAAGACCTTCCCCAGACTCAGCTCTTCCATCTCATGAGAGACCCTGCTTCCCTCTCGGCCTCTCATCCTGGAGGTCCTTCCTGCTCTGCTCCTGCCATCCAGGCCATCTGGTTCCTGTTGCAGCTGTCAGCTGCAGCTGCAGCACCGAGCCTGCAGGAGCTCTGCCCTCATCCTGCTCCCTCAACACATCCCCCAGCCTGCCCCGCCACTTCTCAGTGCCACTGCCCTACAGGGGACAGGTCACTGCCAGGGGGAGCAGGATGGGTGAGGCTCTTCACCCTCACACCAGGAATTTTCACACCAGCTCTGCCTGCGCAGGCAAGGTGAGCAGCAAAAACATTCCTTTTATTTCACCCAGCCTTCAGGCTTAACCTGAAACATCCAGGCTTAATTTTGGGTGTTTCAGAGCTCCTGAGTTCATGCCTCTCAGTGACCACAGCAACACAGGGGCATGGCCCCTGTGGAAAAACTTGCTGCTCCTCCTGGCTCTTGGAGCACATGCCCAGGGACTTCCTTCCCAAGCGTCTAAAATGTCCTTGGGATGATAACACCACAATAAGAAGATAACAAGGGAAGAGCATTGCCAGTGGAATGGACCCTCCCTCCACACACAGGGACTGGGCAGTAAGGAGGTTTGGAAATATCCAAAGGGAGATGTGTGTGGACGTGCATTTCCCAGTATAGGATGTTTTGTTCCTGGTCACACAGGAGAGAAGGCATCTGACTGGAAATCTCATTTTAACACTCCCACTGTCTGGGTTTTCAATTGAAAACCTGTCCTAAACATGCATCTGTTTTTCCTTCTGTTTTTTGGCTATCGCTTCTTGCTTCTCCCTCCCCTACCCCCATGTGAAGCATTTTTCTAGATGAAAGTGTTCAGGCAGAAGTAGCTGGGGTTCCTCGGCTCCTGAAATGCCTGCCTGGCCCTGGGCTGCTCTGTCAGCCATGACTCCCTCATCCACAGCCCTGCCCACTGGCTCAGCCTGGCCACTCGCTGCTTTGAGAGAGCCCAAACTGTCCAGATCCCTATTCCAGGATGAACCCAGGACTTGAGTTTCAGCCTGTTGGTCCTTGCCAAGCCACTTTTCTTGTAAATTCAGGTAATGAGAAATGTGTAAATGCTTTCCAGTCTCCTACTTTGTCCCTTAACCTCAGGCTTTCAGCAGCCAGCAGTGCCCATCTCTGTCCATCCCTCATTTCCGGGGCTCTCCTGAGAGCTTCTCCTTTGGGAAGATCCACTGAGCAGTGTTTTGTGTGTATTTGGTTCTCCCAACCTTAAGGATTCTGTGATTCTAAAATCCTGTGTTGCACTGTGGATACCCAGGCTGGTACAAGACCCTTGGGGTCTGATGGCCAGCAATGTCTTTACTGGGGGGGTGTCACTCCTTGTCTGAAATGACTGAAATGTGCTGGGGTCACTGCTTGTGCTGCTTGCTGCAGGTTTTGCCTCCACAACACAGCCCCTGCCCACGAGGGATGAGTGCTGGAGCAGATGGCTCTGTTTCCATTCCCATGCTGCTGTTGGAGTTATGCCGGGCAGCTGAGAAGAAAAAGGGCCACGATTTGCAAGAAGCCTGATGACTTTCTCATAGGGAAAGTGATGCCCAAGCAGAGATGTGAAGAAAATAAACAGGGCCAAGCTGCGAGGGGCAAATCCAGGCAGGCATCCAGGATGCCCAGTCCTCATCCTGGGGCTGCATCCAGCAACTTTTACCTATGATTAAGAGTCTATATTTTGATGTCATGAAAGACGGTGAAATCCCCATGTTCAGTGTGGAAATACAGCATTTGATGCATTTTTGTTTGAAATGCATTAAATCTGCCTTAGAGGGGCCATGGTGAGGGGTTGAGTCCATCGACCATGAGGAGTTGTTCTGTGTCAGTCCCTCTCAGAGCAGGGCATGTGGATCCAGCAGTGCCTAACGGCTCATCCATGACAAACTCCAAAAATTGCAGAGATGTTTGCTACAGTCAGGCTGTGAAATCAACCTCCTCTCTACGAATGAGAAACCTCCAGAGCTGCAGTCCACAGCTGCCAGCTGGCTGTGCCTTCCTTGCCAGAGAGCACCTCTCAGCAGGGCCAGGCAGTCAGGGAAGTGGGCAAGGAAGCAGAAGGGAAGCAGGCAGGGAAGCAGAAGGGAAGCAGACAGGCAGGCAGGAAGGCAGGGCTACCCAGCCTCCAGCATGCCAGAGGGAAAGGAAAGCAAAGGGTGCTGTGGTTTGTCACCCCACTCTATTTAACCTATCATGTGCATCCACGGTAGGAAGGGGCTTTGAGCACCCATAGCCGTTCATTCACAGGCTCTGTGCGCAGCAAGCTGTAAAGCCACTCTTTGGGTGAGACATTCTGCTGGCAAGTGCAGTATGTTTTAGCAGCCAGATGGCCCTGGGGATGTCCCCAACTGTTCCAGCTTCCCCTCGGGATCTCTCAAGCACCTGCAGCCAGAGGGGAAGCAGTGAAGCCTAAGCTGCTGCTGGTGGCTGTATCAGGGCTCATGGTCTGCCCTGTGTTTCCTACAGCTCTGCAGGCACGACTTCACAAACATGCTGATTGATAACTCTCTGGAGTGCCTTTTCCCTTTCTTTTCACACAATATCCCAGACTCAGCTCTCCCTTTGGCAGGTCCCACTTGTCGAGCAAAGATGGGGGTTTGGTCCCAAAAAGGGGCAGGTCTGAGAGGTCAGCAGTGGCTCCCTGCCTGAGCACGGGGCTTGGCAGTGGTTGTTTGTGCGAGGTAGAGTTCTCACGCTCTAAATATACAGTCTGTGATAAGGGAAGGGAAAAAGCCCAGCATGGAAATATTCCTTCTGTAAAAGAAATAATTTGCTGCTGCTAAAAATATGTGTCCATATTATTGCTGCCTGGTCTGCAGTTTGATGGGAGAGAGTGCACGCAGGCCGCCCTCAGGGGACTCGGCTCGCAGGGCAGGCCCGGGCACCCGGAGAGGCCGCGCGTCTGCTGGGGCTGGAGGGATCAGGGGGGAGGGACGAGGCTCCTCGGCTTTGCCCTGGTTTATCATCCCCATCTCTTTCTCAGGGCAGTAAAACTGTGATACGGCGTTACTCTGAAGGTCCACATTACCCTGAAGGTCATAGGAACTAACCTCTAAGCAGGTGCTGACAGTGGGAAAGTGATCCACAGTGTTCCCAGAGCAGCTGGGAGTCTGTTCCCAGCCCCGGCTGCACACAGAGGCAGGAATGGCTTTGTTCAAGGGGGACGCATGTTTGGAGCAGTGGGATATGTGTAATCCCTTCCTGTCTCATCCACAAGTGTCCCAGGCTGGTGCTTCCTTCCCTGATTGCTGCTGCCGGGACCCTGGGTCCCCATTCCCAAGCCCTTCTGTGCCCACGGGTGAGCAGAGATAAGCTGAGCCAAGTGGAGCAGGCAGATTTTTCAGGGGCAGTCCTGAACCAGGAGACAGAGCTTGGCCAGGATCCCTGCCCTGCCCAGGGTCCCTGTTCTGCCCTGGGCCCCTGTCCTGCCCTGGGTCCCTGCCCCGCCCAGGCTCCCTCCCTCGTGCCATGATACAAAGTGAGGAACGGATGATGTTTGCTGCTTCCCCGACCTTGGCCAGCACAGCCGGGCACGCCTGACCTGAAGCCAGTCAGGACCATCTCTGTGAAGCCAATCCTGTTAAAAATGGGTGGAATATTGTGCAGCTTCTTACAGATATATCTCTGGAGCATGGTAGGATGCTGTGCCTGCTCAGGAGCAGGTTGTACCTCCTGTCTTGAGAATCGTCAAATCCCAGACTGGTTTGGGTTGGAAGAGACCTTTAAAACTAATCTTGTTCCAACCCTCCTACCACAGGCACTAGGCTACATTGCTCCAAGCCCCATCCAACCTGGCCTTGGACAATTCCAGGGATAGAGCAGCCACAGCTTCTTTGTCCAGCCTGTGCCAAGGCCTCACCACCCTCATTGTAAAAACTTCTTCCTTATAAGTAATCTAAATCAACCCTCCTTCAGTTTAAAACCATTGCCCAAGAATTACACAGAAAATGGTCAAAACAGTCAATATGGCAGAAGATGGTCTTGCAGCAAAGCCATCAGCAGTTACAGACCTTAAACCCTAGCAGACTTTGCTACAATTTTTGTAAATCACGTATGGCCTTGGCATTGCTTTTTTTTTGATTCTCAAAGAACTCCTGCGCCATTTGAGGCCACACTTTTGTTCCCAGAGCATCCCCTGACCAGTATTTAGGAAAAAATTCTTCATGGAAAGAGCTGTCAAGCCCTGGAACAGGCTGCTCAGAGTCACTGGTGGATGTGGCAGTTTGGGTTAGTGGGCTTGGCTGTGCTGGGGGTACAGTTGGACTTCATGATCTCAGATGTTTTTTCCATGATGATTCCATTATTCTGTGTCCCCATAACTCCTCACCATCCCCCAGTTGTGAGGGTGATGAGGAGGGGCATGGTAGGGCAGCAAGCAGGAGGGCTTGGAGGGAGCTTGGAGAGGAAATGCACATCTGTGAGATGTGGGCTGGACGCTTTGGTCCCTGCAGCTGGAGCTGCAGCTTCAGCCTCAGTGCAGGATGGGGACTGGCAGAAATGCAAAACTGCAACCCCAGAGCAGACTTGGTGCTGAGCCATTCCCGATGCAGCTCCTTATGGACTCCAGGGCTGGTTCTGTGAGGACATGTCCGTGGCTGGGTCCGTGTGTGCTGCAGTGGCCGGCTGAGTCAGAGCCTCGTATCGCCCTTCGCAGGCAGCTGCGGTTTCCTCCTGGCCACAGCGGAGCCTTCAGGACCTGGTGTTGGCTCCCCTGGGGCTCCCCACTGTCCACCCTGGCACCAAGTCAGGAATGTGTGTGCTGCCAGGGGATCGCCACCCAAAGAAAGGGAAAAGCTGCCTCCTTGTTTTTCCTGCTCCAGCCCCTCTCTCACTTCAGTGGCTGGGAATGGCAGGGTCCAGCCCAGCTCAAGGTTACGTTCTTCTGCTGCTGGCCCCAGGCCAGTGAGCATGAGACCGAGCAAGACACAATAACACGGATGTCAAACACAGGATCCCTTCTCTGCAGACCCAGGCTGGTGTGCAGGAGCACTGGGAGGGATTAGCAGAGCAGGACTAGCAGTCGGACTAAAGTACGTCAAAACTGTTACATAGATTTTTTTTTTCAAGTATTCTTCAAGAAAAGGGAGTCTCCTACCTCTGCTCGGACAGGTGTTGGTGTGCAGAAGCTTTGCCACATGAGTAATTCTGCTGCTCACTGGGATGGGGTGAATCTGCAGAGCCTGGGTACAGCTTGCTTTAAGCCAAGGAGATAGGAGGGGTGACTGGGGTTGCAGCTCAGCCCTTGATTTTGGCAACCAAATGCTGGCAGTGGTCCTTCTCCTGCTCCAGTCCTGAAGCCCAGGGGGCAGGATTTGTGTTTTGGATGCATTGGCTTAATGCAATGGCTGGTCCTTGTAAGAGTTAAGAGCAAGCTGAGGTGAACTGCTGCCCCAGCCAGTCAGTTCAGCAATAGGGGCCTGTGTGATGGGACTGGAAAATACCTTTTATCCTACTTGAAACACAGGGAAGGCAAAGCGCATGGCCAGAAGGAGTTATTGGTGGCTACTTGTCACTCCGTTCTCAGCCAGCTGTGACTCCACCAAATTCTTTGCTGGGAATTCAGGTTTGCTTTCTTGCATAATGGAAACACTGGAGTTTCTCACTGCAGATAGAGTTTGGTTTGGGAATGTAGCTGAGGAAGAGCAGAGGTTCTCTCCTCTCCATTTGCCTTCTGATCATCACCATGCTGGGATCAGGGAGAAGAATGCCTCAAAAGGGAAAAGGAGACACGATAACTGTGGGGCAAGGAGGTGTGTGCATATATATATATATAAAGTACATGTATATCACATGTATTATACTGGAACATTTAGGATATCTAAAAGATGTTGAATTAGGTGGGGAGAAGTGATTGCTCAGAGATTTCTTTCCAAGCTCTATTTGACTGTCACTTTGGTGTAACCTTACTCACAGGGTTATTTCTCACCTGCCTCTCTACAACTCCCTGACAGGAGGTTGTAGCCAAATGGAGTCGGTGTCTTCTCCCAATTAACAAGCAATGGGACAAGAGGAAACACCTCAAGCTGAACCAGGGGAGGTTTAGATCAGATATTAGGAAAAGTTTCTTCACAGAAAGAATGGTCAGGCATTGGAACAGGCTGCCCAGAGCAGAGGTGGATCCAACATGCCTGGAAGTGTTCAAAAAATATGCGGATGTGGCACTTGGGCACATGGGTCTTGGCAGTGCTGGGTTAGTGGTTGGACTCATGATCTCTGGGGGCTTTTCCAACCTTAATGATCCCATGCTCCTATGATCTTCTGCAGAGAATTGCAGAAGAAACATTTTCTGACAGTTACATGCATTTTTTTCTTTAATTGCTATTTGCTTCCCTGCCTCCCCTCTCCAGCAATGTGGAGTCCGAGATCCCACAGGTGGTGGTTCCCTCATGGACAGTGGCCCCCTCTGCCACAGAGAACACATGGGCCTGGGGGAGTGATGGTTTTGGAGCCAGGAAATGGGGACAGGACACAGCAAGGCTGAGAGGAGAAGCTGTGCCAGAGGCAGTCCTGGTGCTCCAAGCCTGCTTCCTCTCCTGGTGCCCCTGAGGGTGATGCCTTTGGGGGAAGGTCCTGGCAGTGGGTGCTGCCATGCCCAGACAGCCCAAGGAGGCAGCATTGCCCCTGCTTTTGGCAGAGGAGCTGCTGAGCCAGAGCCCATCAATCCACAGTCTGTTTCTCATGAGCCACCGCGAGCCATGAGGCAGTCCCACCTCATTTCCTCCTTGAAAGCATTTTCAGAGCAGTGACCAAAGACCCTGGTGAAGTCGGTCTGACTGCACTGCAGTTCCCACGGGCACAGCACTATCTCCCATGTCCCCCTGTCACCCTGCTGTGACAGAGGCATTGCAGCTGGCACACAGGTCTGAACCCAGAGCCACAGCACACGTGGCAGGCCCATGCTCCCTCCCTGCAAGCACCTCAGTGCCACACAGGCAGGATTCCAGCTGCTGTCACACTGGAATCAGCCCCAGGGACAACAACTTTTATTGTGGGAGCAGAGACCAGGCGATGGGTGGGGCTGGCTGCCCCAGTCCTGAGACCAGGTGGAGCAGGGTTAATGCCACCACAGTGTCTCTGTGCAATGGCCTTTTTATCTGATCCAGCGCAGCGCATTTCCTGGTGGAGCACTTTGTGTCCGGTCAGCGAGGCTGCTTGGCAGCGGAGCAGAGAGGAAGGCTGGAAGTAAACACAGGCGCTCTTGGATCAGTAGCTGGGAAAAGCAGCGAGAAGCTGCATGGGATTGCTGTCTCCAAAACCTCCTTGTTTCCTTGCTCGCAGACAAACGGCTTCCTGCCAGGGACAGCACTCATTGCCAGGCCTGCAGCAGCACCGCCCGGCCCCTTCTCCCAGCACAGCATGGCTGCAGTGCTGCCTCCCATGGGCATTTCCAGCAACTCACCTGGATCAGGACTTGAAGTGGTTTGGAGCTTTGTGAGATTTGAGTGCCCAACTCCACAAAATCCCAACTGTATTAACTGAAAATCATGATCCCCACTAAAGCAGCAACAGCCTCATCCACTGGGATAGGGACAGAAGCAGGGACAGGGAGAGCTGCTATGATGGACACTGCCATCAAGTCCCAGCATGGCTGCAGATCTTGATAGCTAAAGTTCTAATATGTGAACTTTCACCTTTCTTCTTTGAATCAGAGTCTGGTTTGAGCATGGCCTGGGGTTTCCGGGAATGACTGAAAGAAACATTAGGAAGAAATCCCTCCCTGTGGGGGTGGTGAGGCTCTGACACAAGAGAAGCTGTGGCTGCCCCATCCCTGGAAGTGTCCAAGGCCAGGTTTGGAGGAACCTGGGATAGTGGAAGGTGTCCCTGCCCACAACAGGGCAGGGAATGGGATGAGTTTACAGTCCCTTCTAACCCAAACCAGACTGTGCTTCTATGAAACCTTGGTGGGGTCAGATAGGGAAACGTCATTTTGAGCAACTCAGAGCTGAGTCATTAGACAGGATGTGGTTCTCCAACAGGTGACCAGGCAGGGAAAACAAGACCTTGTCCCCAGAGGTTCTTGTGAGCAGAAGCAGCTGAGCAGCCTGGGTGGAGATGGAAGGTTTAGCTGGAGAAATAATGGTGTGGTCATGCTACTGTGGAATAACTGTCCATCCCCTTACGTCTTCAAGCTTTTCCTTGTTTCTCCTTGGATTTGGGAGGATGCAAGTGTACAAACTCCAAGGCTGACAGGAAAACAAAGATTTTTCTTCCATATATGAGATAGCTACAGAAGTGTCCAACATAGAATAAGGAATGAGAGGTCACTTGAGTCCACCTGGCTGAGTGTGTCTGCCAAGAGGGTTTCCCAAATAATGAAACAATTCAT
Organism: Leptocoma aspasia; assembly: GCA_013399835.1. Lineage (NCBI taxonomy): Eukaryota > Metazoa > Chordata > Aves > Passeriformes > Nectariniidae > Leptocoma > Leptocoma aspasia. The sequence goes on along the minus strand of VXAX01000688.1, from coordinate 191,682 downwards.
CTGTTGCTGCTGTCCTGTACACCTAAAAAAAGTGAGGAAAGAAGAATAACGAGAGAGGGTTTGAGGCTCATCCAAATGTCTCTGTATCAGTGATGTATCTAGTGTTCACATCTACAGAAATAAATAATCCATTCCATGAAGCCATAGCTGAGGCTTGGACTCTGGACATGTCTCTGGGCTTCACTCCACTCTGGGCAGGAAGGAAAGCAGCCTAATTCTGCAGAAGTAACCAGCATTTCTTATGGAGACATGGAATAAACTAGCTTATTTCCTCAGCCTGGGCTTCCCTCTGTAAGGTCAATAATCACAAAATGCACCCATCTGGAGGGTACTGGGATCCCAGTGGCAGCATTTTCCATGTCACAGGCTCGTTCTGCACCTCTCTGGAGCTGTGACTTCACTGGTTTGCAGTGTGGCTGCTGCAGCCACGCAGACAAGCAGCAGCCGTTGTTACCCTGGTGTGAGCTCGCCTCTCATTCCCACTGGGACCTCCTTTGGATTTCATATCTCAGGGCAGAAGGGCAGTTGGCGGATTTCATGTTCCCACTGTCTCAGCTCTTCTCGGCTCTTTACATCCATGAACTTTTCTGGATTTTCCCTGGAAAGAGTTTCTGGCCTGCTGCTTTCCCTTTTCTTACATCTCACTTCTGGTTCATCCAACTGGATATATGAACAACCAGTTCCGATTTTTGTGTGCCTGTGCTGACAGCCTGGATTCAAAGGTGCTCTGCTCAGCAGAGTTACTGCAGGGCACTGCAGGTACCAGGGGCTGTCCCAATGATCACCAACACCAGCCACCAGTGTCATGCACAGACTGGCACTTGAGCAAACAAGCCTGTCTTGAATCCATGTCCCACACAGGTGATGTTCTGGGTGCTGAGCTGAGCAATGTCTCTCCAGCTATCACTCAAAGAATCACAGAATTACAGACTTGTTTGCTTTGGAAGGGACTTCAAAGCTCATCTCATTCCACCACCTGCCATGGGCAGGGACACCTTCCACTCTCGCAGGTTCCTCCAAGCCCTGTCCAACCTGGCCTTGAACACTTCCAGGGATGAGGCATTTTATTGTTCTCTGAAGTTTTGTAGCCAAAATTGGATGTGTCTCGCTCCATCCCATCTTACCCGCTGGTACCTCTTGCCCTTCCCTGATCTGTGCCGAGGGGGATGCATTCACCTTGTTACTGATCCTCAGTTCTTCAGTCAGGCTGGCAGATGTCCAAGAAACCTTTGCTCAAACACACAAACCAAAAACCACAAGTAGAAAAGCTTTTTGTCCTTAAACATCAAGGCTTCTATGTTTATTTAGAAAGAGTGAAAGCCCTCCCAAACCCAAGCCCAATCTCAAGTCTGTCTCTGACTTCCTACCACTTCTCCTTCCTCCGAGGCCCACGTAGTCCCAACCAAGTGGATTTTCACAGAAGATCTTGCCAGGCTTGTGGATCAAAATAAAATATTTAGAGACTTAGGTTTTTCACGAGCCTGTTCCCTGGCACTGTTCACAGGAGGAACCAAGTCCCTGGGCTGAGCAGCCTCCTCCGTGCAACATGCACATGCTTGCCTATGGATTTGCATGTCTGAGTCCTTACTCACCCGTTGGAGAGCACAGCACCACCTGGGAATGGGACAGGCGCGGGGCAGCCTGGGATTTAGGGGAGCAACATGACTGTGTATCTATATCTCTGGGTAAAGGGAGGATGTTGTGCTTCATTTGATAGGAAAATAAATGTCCAAGTCTTTTCCACCCTGTGCACTCCTGTTCCTGTCTTGCCATGGATCTCTGTCTCTGTGCACTGGTGCTGGAAGAGCCTCCTGGCTGAAAAAGAGTTCTTGATAGGAGCAGTGAAGAGAGCTGGAAGCTTCCCACAGCAGTGCCAGGGGAATCTGCTGCACTTGAAGCCTCTCTCCCTCCTTTCACAGTTGTGTTTGTGGGAGCTGGGGGAGGTCCAAAGCAGCACAGCTGGGCTGAACAGCCTCAGCCAGTGCTCCCTCAGTCTGCCAAGTGCTGGCAGCAGGGACTGAACTCTCTCTCTTGGCTGAGTGCTTGGCTGCCTAGTGTAGCTCAGGCTGCATGCAGTAACCTCTGGTGTTGCTCAAGCCCTTGGAGGCTCTTAAGCCACTTTCTTGCCACTGGTAATGATGTCTCTCCATGCCTCTGGAAGATAACCAGGTTCCTATAGCTGCCAGTAGAAACAGGGAAACTGAAGCCTGTGAAGTTAAAGTGATGGCTCTGGGCCCTATAAGGTGCCAGGGAGGCTGTGTGTGTCTCTTGGCTGCCCTCGGACCAAGTTATTTAGTCACTGTGTAACCTTTACTGCTTTATGTAAACATCACCGTGACTATAATATATCATCAGGCTCCAGTTATTCCCTGAGCTTGTGTCTGACTTCTCCTGAGGAATCTAATTCTGTTTTTCTGTCCAACATGGATATAGCCCAAAGGCCCTGAGACTTTGTGAATGGAGGGATTTTGCCGCCCACAAGATGCAGTGTGAGGTGGAAAACAGGAGGAAATGTCCTTAGGAAGCAGCCTCTGTGCAAGCGTCCCAGGTCCCTAAGCTTCTCTGGGGGTTTTGCTTGGATTTCTCCACCCAAGAGCTCTTACTGGGATCCCCCAGCATTTTGCAGAGAAGGGTGTTGCTCTGGTCATAAAGCATGGAGCAGCCATCTGCATCCCACTGGTGTTTAATTGCTCTGCTGCTGGGTGTGGAAGTTCTACATTAGATTTACTCCATTTGCCAGGAGCTGCAGGAGTCTGAGATTGTGAGACATGTTTGGGGTTTCTTATTCAGTTAAGGTAGTGAAGGGAACTGTATGGAGAGGGAGGAATGTCCCACAGGCATGCATGGAGCTATTAACTCTGGCTGTTAAATTCTGTCCCTCAGGAATATCCCTCCAGTGCAGTTTGCCTGTTGCAGGATCACAGGGGAAGCCATACGAGAAGCAGCTGGGATCACTTGGCTTGTTCAGAGAGGAGAGGGGGATTCTGAGGGTGATTCCCACCATGGTCTACAGCTTCAGACCTGGGGGAATGGCTGGGGCTGTGTCAGGGGGGCGTTAGGCTGGAGATCAGGGAAAGGTTCTTCCCCCAGAGGGTGCTGGCACTGCCCAGGCTCCCCAGGGAATGGGCACGGCCCCGAGGCTGCCAGAGCTCCAGGAGCATTTGGACAGCGCTGCCAGGGATGGACAGGGTGGCATTGTTGGGGGGCTGGGCAGGGACAGGGGCTGCAATGGGTGATCCTGGTGGGTGCCTTCCAGCTCAGGGGATTCTGTGATTCTTTGAACTGTATTGCAGCCATGCAGAACAGCTGGGCACAGCCAGTGGTTCATGGGTATGAGACATGTTGCTCTGGATGGGCCTTTCCAGCCAGTGTGGCTGTGCCCGTAGAGCACTGTGGGGGCTCAGAGAGGTGGCAGACATGGGCAGGTCACAGTGAAGCTGAGGGGGGAGTGCACCAGGCAGTTGCCCACCCACGGGCCATCTCTGAGCACACTGTGGGCAGCTCTGGCTGAGCAGAAGATGTCAGAGTGGTCTTTCCTCATGCTCCAAGGGCTCCATTGCCCCAGTATCCTGCATGCCCATGGGATGTGTGCCCTGTGGTGGGGACAAGCCCTTAGGGAGGGAGATCTATCCAGCACTGTACCTCACTGTCCTGCTCTTGGCCACAGTAAGGCTTTGGAAGCTCCCCTGCAGCCCAACCATGCTTTCCCCACAGCAGTTTCCGAGGACTGTCTGGAGATTCCCATCAAGGTGTTCTTCAGTCCTGCCATGAGCGGAGGCTCTTGTGTGGGGTGGGGGTGGAGAACCAACTTTCTGGTTTCCCTGACTTCGTAAACAGGAGGAAGTAGGAGAGACTCAAAATCTCTGATTATCTTCCAAGGAGACTCTCATTCCCTCCAAGGCATGTCTCAACTTCCCAGCCAAGGCTGGAGATGTTCCAATAGCTACAATGTTTCTAGTCCTCTTTTGAAGCACTTTCATTTGCTCCTCTCTGGTAAAAGCCTCCTCAGGAAGCAAAACCCCGAACCTGGTGCACCAGGAGCCTGTGGCTGGAGCATGCAACCAACTGAGGCTCCTGTATCTCCTCCCACTGGAGGGGAGAGCTGTGCAGGAAAGGTGCTCCAGAGGAGTGACTTTATGCAGAAGTACAGGTTTGGAGTCCTGCTCCCAGGGGATGTTCTCCCTGCCTGGGGAGACCTGGGGCATCCACGAGCCAGGGTGTGGGCAGGACCCTCTGGCAGGCTTGGAAAGCCTTTGGTGGTGACCGGGGCACTCTTCCTGCAGCGAGGAAATCTGGCACAGAGCTGTTTCCCAGGGCAAGTTCCTAGGGTTTCCCTTCTCCCGCCTACCTCTTTCCTCCAATTTTGTGGATATTTGTGGGTTAGCACTGCAGGCACTCCGTGCTGCACAGCTCACACAGCCTCAGCCTACTTTGGAGAGAGGCTGAAAGGAAAGAACTAAAAATAATAGTGATGGTTATCAAGTTCTATGACATTCCAGGAATCTGCCCTGGCCCCTGGAGCTGCACAAGGTGGACACAAACACCCACCCAAGCAGCTCCTCTGATAGCCAGGTGTGGGATAGGGAACTTGGAGCAGGTTTTGAGGCTCACTGTTCCCTCTGACAAGACGGCTCTGCCCACCTGCCAGCTCAGAGGTGGGATTAAACCTCTCCTGCAAAGGCTCCTGCTCCCCTGGCTCCATACAAACAGGATGGCCATGGCCTTGCAGCCAGGAAGGCTGTGAGTCATCAGCAGCTCCCTCCTGCTGACAGCAAGCCCTGCCTTCTTCCCGTGCTGGTGAGGCAGGGCCAGAGGGTCTGCAGGGACAAGGAATGGGCTCCAGGGACAGTGGCTGGGAAGAGATGATGCTGCTGAGGGAGGTCTGGGAGTCCACAGGCAACAGAGAAAGAAACAATACTAAAAAGGAATTTTTGCAATTTTTGTGAAGCAGGCAAGTCTGAAAGTATGACAAAATCCAACCTTGACAAGGTTATTGAAGGAAATAGCAAAGGACGGGTTGCACAACTCTTGGAAATTGTCCAGACATATAAATGAAAGGGGAAGCAGGAAAGGAGAAGTGGGGCTGGTATGTGCCGAGGATGGGACAGAGATGTACGATAATCTATGTATAGCTAAAAAAAAACCAACATGAAAACTTTCCCTGTGTTTTTGGTGGCACTGGGAACACTAGCAAAAGGGGAGAGAGGAGGGTGACAAGTGCCTGGGAATGGGAAGTGCCACAACCAACAAGGAATCAGCAGGCAAGGAGCTTTGAGCATGGAAACAGGTAGGAACAGCTAGCTTCTCCTCCAGGAATGAGAAAGGGCTTGCACAAAGCTGAAGTAATGGAAGAAGGGTTTGTAATAAATCTGTCAAAGCTCGGGGGTTGGGTCGTTTTGCTGGAGAACAGCAAACAAAGCCTGTGGATTTGGGAGGGAGAAGGTGTTCTTGGCACGTAGGTGTCTGTTAGTCTGAATCTGTGAGTATGCAAAGCTTCAGAAAAAAGATTAAAATAGAGAATAATTAAGAACATGGAAAATGGATGAGATACAGATTTTCTGCAAGTAAATGATGCCAGAGTAGATAAAAAACCTGAACTTCTCGACAAAGCAGACAGGATACATCTAAGTTGTCTGGTCTGCAGTAAAGGAGAATATTAAATACATTGGGAGAGGAAGATGCTGGGCTGTGAGGACTGTGCTAGATGAGCTTCTCAAAAATTGGCCTTGTTGTTTGACATTTTTAATGGTCTTGGCACAAAACATACAAATTGCTAATGAAATTTGGTGATTACCTGTAATTGGAAATCATCAAAACAAAGGAGTTGGGGGAAATTGCACACAAAGAATGGGAGTTACCTTCAGAAAAGGAAAACAAGGAATGTAACTAAATGAGGGAGTCAAGGAGTCATGCACAGAGGGATGTGCAGCTGGATTTCTGCTCTGGTGTGGAGATGACAGTCACTCAGAGTCCAACAAATTCAGAAACATGAAAGGCTCCGGAGCACGGGTCAGCCCTGGAGTCCCTGAAGTGGGCAGAGGGAGGAGAGGAGGGGAAGCAGTGCTGCTGTTTCTGGGTGATGCATGGCTGCATCCAGAGCCTGTTGTGGGATGATGGTGCAGAAACCAAACGTGAGGCAGAGGCCCTGCTTTTGCTGTGGGATGTTGTGACGTGGCCTCTGTGTCCCCCAATGTGCTGAGCGTGTTTGTTCTTGAAGGCTGGGGAGGATTCATTCTCCTGTGCCCTGCTGTCCTTTCCATCTCGCAGGATGTGATCTCACGGGATTACCTGGCTCACTTTAACTCATTGCTGCTGCTCCACCTCAGCTCTCCCAGGTGTGTTCTGCTGAGCCTGTGTTCTCCAGAGGCTCCTCTGACCAGCCAGGGAGCTGCTTCAGTGCTCTGCAACACCAGAAAAAGGAGAAATATTTCCATGTTTGCAAGGGGAATGGCTCCTGTGGGATTGGAGGTTGTGGCAAGATCAGTCCAAGGATGTGAGCAAGCACTAGGGAGAGGTTCAGGGAAGGTGGAGTTCCTGAAACATCCCCTCCTTGGCAGCAGGAGCTTTGAGGCTGGCTGTGCTGGACCCTGAGCATCTGTGCTCAGTGAGTGTCCTTCCCAGCCCTTCCCTGGGCTGGAAGGGTCTTTGCTCTGATTTATCCCTGTATGATTAGAGAGGCCAGTTCTGGTCCCAAACAGACAGATGGGAGCTGCAGGGAAGTCTGCGCGCAGATCAGGGAAATGAAAACACTGTAATTCAGGAGGAGACCTTGGAGTGGGGGGCTGTGGAGAGGGGCTGGCTGCCAGGGTCTGTTCCTGCTTTTCTCCTCCCTGATGCGGGAGGAGAGCCTGGAGCTGAGCCAAGAGCATCAGGAGTGAAGGTGCAAAGTGCCATGAGTGAAGCCAGTCTGAAAATTAGAAGGCTCTAAATCCCCCAGAAAATAGTTTTCCACACCTTGTCCTGGTGGAAAAAAAAATTCCACCTCAGTTCCTGTCAGGACTAGGGGACAAGGCAGTGTGGGAGCAAAGCCCAGCCTGGGTAACACAGTCCCTTCCACCCCATGCTCATGGCTTCTCAGAAGTGGGATCTGTCCCCAGGGTGTGCCTGGGCAGAGCACAGGTTTGCAGGGTTTCTTTTGCCTTTGTCAGTTATTGAAGTGCCACGTGCTCCTACTGCCAAGGCTGCACCCTCGAGGTGTCCTGGCTGTGCTCCCCACGCCCGTGTGGGCACCAAGGTCAGTCCCTGTGCCCTGCTGCACAGTTATCTCTCCTGGCTGCAGGGAGTAATGCTCCAGCCTTAAAAGAATCCCTGCTGGCTGTTAGTTCTGCCCTTTGCCAAACCTATTTGCATCATTTGCTGTGTGCATCCTGTGCCACCATCCCTACCAGATACTAGCACTGGCAGAGGGTGGCAGAAGAAAATTATGGTTTGAGCATGGCCCTTTCTTTTTTTTAATAATCCCATGATACTGTATTTTGTGTTACAACACAAAGGATCACCTGAGGCAGTAGAATGGTGAGAAAATAAGCCTATTAAAATGCTCAAGCTTACTTAACTCTCCAACAACATCAGAGGATAACCAGGCACTTTTCAGCCAAGACTGTGAGTCATCTTGTCCTGCACCACTGTTGCCGCTCACCTGCTGTAATTGCCGAGGGAGAACCGCTCGAGCCAAACCCTGCCCAACACAGCCAGGACATGCCGAGTTCCTGGTCAGCATTTCAGTCACTGGAGCCCAACACCTGAAATTAAATAACACCTAGACCCCTTGAACAGCTGCGATGGGAACCCATCAGGAAACAAAGCTGATGATTCTTCCGTCTGTGTGAAGCTTTTAAAAAAGAAACATTGATGATTATTTTATGTGAATCAAATGAGTTTTCAGCACTATCTGGATCATCTCCTATCTCAGGTATTGGCATAAAGCCTCCACCCTTCCTTTGGAAAATGCTGGGAAAGTGGCCCATTCATTGCCTGCTACTGTCAAGTGTTTTTTTCAGTCTGCTCCTGATTAAACAGCATGGTATCAAGGGGATAATTGCTCATTGGAATTGATCCCAGAAGAAAATCATTCACTTCTTTCTTATCAAGTCCTTTCTTGCTGGGCAAGATACCCACAAGACTTATCTCCCTCTTCAGCGCAGGCCTCTAATTACTGTTTAAACAGCTCATTAGAAAACCTTCATTAACGTGTAATAGTTGAAGCTGGAAATAACTGAGGGCTGGTGCTGTGGCGAGGCGCTGCCGCGCACACGCGGGCCAGGCCAGGGCAGCGTCCAGCCAGGACATGGCACCGCTCCTGCTGCCAGCCTGCCTGCCCTGCCTGCACCACAGCGTGCTTCCAGCCCTGCCGGGAGCCCCCCAGCAGCTGAGCTCTGTGCCCAGCCCATTTCCATGCCTAGCACAGGATTTCAGCAGCTGCAAGCATTGCAAAGGTGCAACTGCAGCCTGAAGAAATTTGGACACCGTGGTGATCCTGTTTTAAAGGAAAAAAAAAAAAAACCAAAAAAACCAACCCAAAAAAACCAACATACATGGGAAAAGGTTTTATATTAATGTATTTGCTGGTGAAATGTTCACAAGTGAGAGCCTGAAGTTTTCTTGTGTCCCCAGAGCATGGTCAGCATTAGCCCAGATCCTCCCTAAGCCTGCTGCAGTCCTCGCCAGGCTGCGGCTGATCTCTCTGGCTGTAAAACACTAGGGAAGGAATAGACAGGCGGGCTCCATCCTTCCCTGTGTCCTGGCTCCCTGACAGTTTCAGCCCCAGAGGAGTCACTTTTTTGGCATTAATCTTCCACTGGGTTTTTCAGCAGGAAAACCACAAATGTTTAATAAAACAGATTGCCCTGAGCATGCCAGGCAGCACCGGGTGAGGGTGCGGGTCTGTCCTTGGGGCTGGCAGCTGAGCTCAGCACAAGTGGGCCCTGTAAATATTTTCTTGACATTTAGGAAGTTTAGAGAAGTGTTTAGTATTTCTCTGCCAACTTGACAACCCCCGTGTGAAGAAGGAAGGAGATGTCCAGGACTCCTTTGCCTGCCCCAGAAGATAGAGAGTGGACAGTTTGAGCTGGTTTGAGTTAGGAAAGCAAAACACTGCAGCTGGTGTGGGATTGGGGTGCTCCCCCCTTCCTTCTGCTATTGCAATTTGGGGTGACAACACTACCTGTGATTTGTTCAGCTTGTGTGCTGAGCTGCACCTGGAGCTGCAGATGTGGGGATCTTACCACAGGGAGTAAGTGTGGCTCAAGGAACACCTTCACACACACCTGGGCTGACATCCAGTCAGGCACGTGACAGTGCGAAAACCATGTCCTCTGGGGATGGATTCAAACCCAAAGCAGAGCTGAGGTTATTCATGGTTGCAGGCACCATCAGCTTTACAAGCTGTGAGTCCTTGTGTCCCTCAATCCCTCTGCACTCAGCAACACACTTGGTTTTTGTTTCTACTTCATGAATCTTGTGGAGTTACTGAAAATTCTGAAATACAGAACTCTGCCAAAAATGGCAACATTCCCTCTGACTTCCCATCCCTTCAGCATCTGTGAGGTGCAGTCCACAAGTGGCTGCAGCCAGGTCAGAGCTCTCAGAATCAGGGGGCTCAAGAAGCAGCCAGTTGCACAGATGCACCCACAGCCATCCCCAAAGTCTTGTTGAAGAAGTACAGGATGATTTGTGATGGCACCTGTGCAGCAGTGGAGTGATATGAGTTACACCTCATCTAGTGGGAGGTGTCCCTGCCCATGGCAGGCAGTGGAATGAGACGATCTTCCAGGTCCCTCCCAACCCAAATCAGTCTGTGATGATCTGAGTTGTGGGGCTGTGTCTGTTGGCAGTAACCAACATGCTCAGAGAACTTCTGTCATGGAAAAAACTTGTTACTGAGTGAGGGAAGACTGAGACAGCTCTGCAAATATCAGTTTAAATGTCTTTCGCAGCCTGGGGAGGAATTTACAAGTTTAGCAATTTCTGGTTCAGCCTAAATTCTGCGTTGGGGGTCCTTTGAGGCTGTAAGTGTGAATCTGGATGTGAGCTGACACTGAAATCTTGTCAGAACTCATTATCACTTGCCCAGCTCCTCAGAAAGCTCATTTGGGAGTCACTGGGTCTTCGGTTTGGATCCAGCCATCCCAGCTCATCCACTCCTGTTTCCATAGCAAAACTGCCCAGCTCTCTGAGGTTCGTGGGGATGTGGAGATGTGCAAGATTGTGAGGATGCTGGCATCCTGGCAGCAGGCTCCACTCAAAATTCAGGAGTTTGTAGCTTGTCAGGTGTCAGCTTAGGCAGTGTCCCTTCCTATGGTCACACTGCTCACCACAGGACAGATGCGTCCTCTGTCAGGTTTGTCCCTTTCAGACAGTCCAGCAGGTGTTTTCGTGATGGAATTGTGGGGATGGCAGATGTGTTTCTCAGTATTTTATTTCTGATTTAAGCAGAGGAATGAGCCATACTGGGCCGTCAGGAGCTGCTGGGCCCACGGAAAGGAGTGTTCCCATGGAGAGGAGAGCTCTTGTCACAGCGGGGTGTAGAGCATCACATCCAGGCATCTGTTGGCTTTTTCGCTTCCCCTACTTTTGCCCATTAGTTTTCCATACTTATTCCTTTTGGTTTCTTTTTCTCTCAGTCTTTGTTTCAGCACCTCCAAAGCAGCCTTGGGCACCATCTGTGTGAGGGTTTCTGTATCTGACTGGCAGCTTTGGTACTTGAGAGGATCCATAGCCCTCACACTGCAGTACATGTGTGCTGAACGGAGAACTAGGCAGGTGCAGAAGCTAAAAATTATGTCAAATAATTCATTAATTAAACAATAAACCGCTGTTTCATGCAAAGCCAGTGCTGGATCAATTCCTTCATGGCAGCAAAGGGAGCAGGATCCTGACAGAGCCAGGGAGATGGGACATGGCTGTTCACAAGGTGTGCAACCAAAAAGCCGAATGTGATGGGTCCAAGTTCAGTGATGTGAACTCTGTAACTCCTGCTGGGAAAGTGGAGTTGCAAAATATCCCATGGATGACACATGCCTGACTGAATAGATGTTGAGGGAAGGACCTTTCTGTCCCATGCTGGTCCCTGGGACCTGGTGCTGTTCACATGAGCTTGACTACTTCCAGTGCCTGCAGCCCTTTGGGAGGAGGCAGGAGGAAGCTGTGTGGGAGGGAAATGGGAGAAACGGGTAACTGAGACTTCCTAACACTGCAGGCCTGCAGGGAACTGGAAATCATCTCCAGTGTTTTCCAAGGTGCACACTGGACACAGCCATTCATGATAAAAACTCCATCAGCTGAGAGTGATGAGGCAGCAAAACCAGCCAGGGTTTCCATGAGATGCTACACTTCCCCATGAGCTATATGGAAGCTCATCTGATTAAGCTGGCATTTTTATAAGCTTGTTTTTCTGACACACATTTTCTGCCTTCACCTCTGATAAGGGAGTTGGTCCTGCTGGACAGTGCAGTCTTTGGGGGAAAACCCACAAACCATGGCCCCTGGCAACAGGAGCACATCCCTGGGGTCCCCTGTGGGGAACCACTGTGTCCTGGTCTGTCAGGTGAAGAACCTCAGTGCATTTCCCCAGACAGGTGTGCCCTGTCTGGGGAAAGAACAGCTGGATTAAGAGAAGATACCACGCTCTGGTGTCCAGAAGTCCCAGCCTTGGAAGTGTTCCAGGCCAGGTTGGACAAGTCTCTGAACATAATAAAAATATTTTAATAAGAATTCTATTTTAAAATCAAAACATTTTTAGCAGAAAGAATAATATCACCACTGTCCAAACAGCAAACACTAATATCTCCATTATCAAGCATTGTCACTCAGAAGTACATAAAATGCCTGATCAATACCTGCAATGAGGTTCTCTGTCCATATCTGCTACTTAGAGTTTTTCCCTCTTTTGGCCTTGATAAATTTGGTTTTTGTCTTTGTCACATTGCTATTGAAATTCAAGTATAAAGGTGTGTAAACAGGTGATGATAGAACCCAGACCACACTGCAGCATGTGCTCAGAGCTCCAATCCTGCGCTATTTGCTTGGAAATCCCTTTCCAGGTACATTTCTTCCCAGGGCTTTCCCATATACATATAAACATGTATATTCTGTCCTATATAATGTGTGTATAATATATGCATATAAATGTATATGTTCTGTACAGATAATGTCTTCTATTAACAAAGGGAGCCTAATTGAGTGCCCGCAGCAGTGGGAGCTCAGCCCCACAGCCCTTTTGCTCCCATTTCACTTTTCCTTGTTATTCTTGGGGAAGCTGAGCAGGGGTCAGGCCCAGGCAGGGAAATGAGGTCTGGGGTTATGGAAAATTCAGACCCTGCAGCCACCTCCTATGATATAGATATAAATGGAATGGAAAACTATTTTGAATAAAAGTGCACTGCCCTCTGAGAAATGTTCTCATAGAACTGCCTCCAAGAGCGCCTTAACTCTTTATCAGAGCACAACACTGTGTGCTGGGAGGACCTCAGGGCAGTGGTGACAGCCAGAGGCAGAAACATGCCAGCACTGGGGACATGCCAGAGCCAGGGATGTGCCAGCACAGCTGTGACAGAGCACCATGTCTAAGCAGCCCCTGCTGCTTCCCAAGCACAGCACAGGAGGGAGATTCCCTGTCCCTCCCCTCTCCCTCCACCGATGGGGAATCTAACTCACTGACCTGGCCAGATCCATGTCCCCAGGAGAGAAATGGGGCACAGCTCCAGCTCTCTCCATCTTTGCAGGGCAACACAAGGACAGCTTGGGGTGCAGATGTGGTCCCCACCCCCCTGTCTGCACCCAAATCACTATGAATTTTTAACACAGCACCTTATCTGGGAGCATGGTGCTGGGCTAGCACAGAAAGGAACAGACAGGGATGTGCCCCAGCCATTCTTTATCTGTTCCCAGTCCAACACCAGTCTCTCCTTTGCATGTAAGAGGAAAGTGTCCATCCTCAGAGAAAAAAGCAGCTGCCTGGGAGCCCTCCAGCCCCAGGGCAGAGTGGACAGACAGCCAGGACAGCGGGGCAGTGGGGCAGGGCTGCAGCAGGAGGGTGGAATCCAGCAGGGCATGACACAGGGCAGGGAACACAGCAAATGTGACATGGCAGCCTGCGGACACTGGCCTTGCCTTCTCCCATGTCACTTGTCACTGCCAGCACTGTCACCTCCTCACCTGTGAGGGACAAGGCTTCACATGAGAATGAAATGCCAGGGAATGGGAAAGCTCACGGAAGGAAGAGGAGCAGGGAGGTGGGCAAGTTCCCACAACATGGAGAGAGAGGCCCCCTGGGAGCAGGGGGAGCCTCCTGCCACGGGCTGTGAGAGCCCAGGGCCAAATCACTCCAAGGGATTCCTGGATCCTTCCCATGTCCAAGGCCTCTGTCTCTCCTGCCCCCCAGCACCTCCTAAAAGCAGAAGAGGTTTCCCCCTTTGGGTGCTGACACATAGCTTTGTTTGCTGCTCAGAACAGCAACTCCTGCACAGGTGGGGAGCCAAGGCTGTGGCTTGGAGGGAAGGGGAGCACAAGTCAAGAGCTAGTGAAAACACTTGTGAAATAAAGCAACAGGGCAGAGATTTTATGTGCTTTTTAAGGAAACAAACTGGAAACAGTCACGTAAAGACTTCATCAAATGCAGAAAGCAAAAATCTAATAGGCCTTTTTCCCAAAGCCTTGTGGCAGAATACTGAATCCTAAATTAATCCCCAGAAAAAAACTGATTTGGTTCATTATAAGTCAATTTGTAAGAGCCCAGAAGATAATGCTGGGAGAAAAACCAGGCACTGGAGACTGGTTCAGGATGAGCCCCACAGCCCAGTCCCATGGCCATTGTCCTGTGTAACAATGGGACTTGTTGGATATGGGATGGAACTTACACATACACCTCAGTAGATGTGGTGACATGTGCCCAGTGTTCTCTACTCTTTAAGGATGCAAATCATTCACTTGTGGAAGAGAAGCTGCTGGAGAAACATCTGTAGTTACTAAAACCCTTCCAGCTCTCATTTCTCTCAGAAAAAAAAAAAAAAAAGAAAAAAAAAAAAAAAAAAGGGGGGGGGGGAGCAATAATTATAGACACGTAAAGGAAAGATCATTATTTCTTCAGTTTTACCATGAAAAGGACATGGGGGAAAAAAAAGGGCCTTGGGTCTCTTTCAGTTAAAACACANAAGAAAAAAAAAAGAGGGGGGGGGGAGGGTTCCTTAGCTAGGACCATTTTTTTAAATCTTATTTCAGCTCAGAAGAGGACAGATGCCAGATATGAGCTGGTAGGTTTGTGAGTATCTTCCAGCCTAAATTCATGAAGAAGGACTCCTCAGGCCAGAAAGATCATCATGTCCTGAACCCACATGGGCTTGAGCTTGTTTATGTTGCTGTCATTAGTCATTGCACCAAGGACTTGGGAAGATATTTAATAAATTGATTTGCTGTAGGTATTGAGGTTGAAAAGGGAAATGGATTTCATTCAGCACACAGGCAGTCTGAATGCCCACAACAGCTTCTCTCCTGTCCAACACAGCTCTGAGGGTAATAAAATACAGAGGGGAATAGAAAACCCCCCCAGGAGACTATTCCCAGGAATCAGTTGTGTCCCCTGGAGCCGTGTGTGTCCCCAGGAGCCATGTCCCCAGGAATCGTGTCCCCTGGAGTCGTGTCCCCTCAGGCACGGGCAGCCGCACTGCCACCGCCGGACTCCCAAGCACTGTTGGGAGCACGTTTTTTCCCAGGCAGATTACACAGCCTTTTTAGCTCCATTCCCCACTACACCCCCCTTCCTCTGTTATTTTGGTGCCTTTCCCCAAGGGAAACAAAGTTAGTTCAAACACTGTTCCCACCAGAAAGGCAAAAGCTCCCCCCACCCCCCTTTTTCCTTCCTCTTTTGGGTTCAGGGTAATGTGTCCCATGACAAAACAAGCACAGATCCCTGCACAGAAGGTATTGCCTTTCTCCTTAAAGGGAGAGTTTTTCTCCAGGGCCCCGGGAGTACCTCTCCCCAGGTACCTTTCGGATGGTCAAGCTGGACTCTCTTCGCCTTTGGGGAAAGCCAGACACAGAAGGCAACTTTGATGAGTGGAAATAGGGTAACATGGAGTGAGGAGCAGCGATGTGGCCAAGAGAACCAAGCTGGAGTCCTGTGGCTGAGCTTCAGCCATCCCCACTGGAGATGTCTCCAAGCTGGAAAAGATGGAGAGTGACTTTTTGCAAAGGGAGACAGGGATAGGACAAGGGGGAATGGTTTTAAGCTAAAAGAGGAGAGATTTTACTCAGATATTAGGAGGAAACTCTTCCCTGTATGGCAGTGTCCAAGGCCAGGCTGGACAGGGCTTGGAGCAACCTGGTCTAGTGGAAGGTGTCCCTGCCCATGGCAGGGGTGGAACAAGATGGGCTTTAAGGCCCCTTCCAATCCAAACAGTTCTATGATTTTCTATGAAAGTGAACTGTTCAGGCCCCTCTGCAACCCACGGGGAGACAAGGTCTCTCCTGGGCCTCTGAACCCAGTGTCCAAGACAGAGCAGGAGCTCGAAACATTTCTCTCCACTACCTGTAGCAATGATGGGTTAGGAATTACCCTTCCTTCCCCACTCAGAGCAAGATGTGATGGGCTCACAGGCAGGAAAAGACCACTTCAATCCAAACCACCAGCCTGCTTAAATCAGCAGGAACATCTGGGCAGATGGCCCAGGTATAAATGTTTATTTGGAGGTGGCTGATCTTGGCCTCTGGATGAGCACCTTGGGCTGTCATCCCCGTCAGTGGGGGTGTAGCTGCTGCAGGAACCTTCTGAAGATACTCCATGAGTCTGGGCTTTCCCTGCTCCTTTGTGAAGGCAGATGTATACTGAGTACTCCAGTAACTGCATCATAAAACCTTATTTCCATTCTGGGTGGTCACCACTTCCCTGCCTACCATGTCAGAAAAAATGTAAGTACTTTTGGTGCATGTGGCTGCTTCATCCTCAGCCCTGCTTGGAGCTGAGCATCTTCTCCTTGCAGAGGCATGGCACAGGCTGGCATCACACTCATTCAGTGTGTCACTGACACCAGTCACACCTCTGCACCTCCACAGAAGTACCCAAAACAGCCTTACATATATTTTTCCTTCTAAATGCTGCTTTCAGGAGTCCCTGCGTCCTTGGATTTCTTTTAACAATTTTAACAAATGGGATTTTAATGCCTCCCTCTCAGTCCAGAGGCTGTGAGTACCTGTGTTTCCTGCATAGGTGGTAAGTGGGTGGTGGGGCTTGGGGACAGAGGTGTGTTTCCTATTTTTGAACTCAGTAATTTTGCATGGTGAGACCTTGGCAGCTTCTACCTGGAACCTGTGCCACCAGTAAGGAAAAAGTCTGAAAGGGAAAAAAGAAAAAATATTGAAGGAAACCCCAAAGGCAAATAGTTTCTCATGGTGAGAAAGGCAATTAAAAACTGTAATTTAGATTTGCAATTTTAAAACAAGAAAAAGCATTTTTGTTCAAAATCAAATCAGATTATTATTTTCCTTCAAGTGTTTCCAATGAATGCAGAACTTGGAAAGAGTGGGACAGAAACAGCTACATTCTACCAAGGTCATTGAGTCTCACATCCAGAAAACCTCCCTGCTGAGAATTGTACCTGCAGCCCCAGGAGCCAAGGAGAGTCAGGCTGCGAGGCTGGGGCTGGATGTCGGAGGCTCCACTGTGGGCCTCTCACTGCCAGAAAGAGTTGGAGGGGCTGGAGCGAGTCCAGAGAAAGGAACAGAGCTGGGGAAGGGTCTGGAGCCCCAGGAGAGGCTGAGGGAGCTGGAAAGGGGCTCAGCCTGGAGAAAAGGAGGCTCAGGGGGGCCCTTGTGGCTCTGCACAGCTCCCTGCCAGGAGGGGACAGCCGGGGGGGTCGGGCTCTGCTCCCAGGGAACAGGGACAGGAGGAGAGGGAACGGCCTCGGGCTGGGCCGGGGGTGTTTAGATTGGATATTGCGCAAATTTTCTTCATGGAAAAGGTTCTAAAGCATTGGAACGGCCTGCCCAGGGCAGTGGCTGAGTCACCATCCCTGGAAATGTTCAAAAACTGTGTGGATGTGGCACTTGAGGACACAGTTTGATGGTGAACGTGGTGGTGCTGGGTTGATGATTGTTTGATGATCTTAGAGGTATTTTCCAACCCCAACGAGTCCCTGATTCTATGATTTCCTTCCCATTCTGTGCCCAATATGATGCTTCTGCCCTCAGAGGTACATTCCCAACTGGTGTGCAACAATTAATGACTTCCAGGTCCCAAAGGTGTTGATGTGGGAGTGAGAATCATGGAACAGAGGAAATACAGCTCTGGCATAGGATCTGCAACAGCCTGGCTCATCCATCAGGAATGCCACGATGGAGGGGACGTTCCAAGGGTAGTCAGCATGGGAAAATATTTTATCAAAGAAACTTGGAAAAAAAAAAATTAAAATCTAAACATAAGCACTTGACACAGTGCCACATCACGGCTATTTTTAATTTCCTTCCTGATTGCTCCACTTATTTTCATCATTGTCAGCTCTTTGAATGATGGAATTAGTCACCATCCATGAGATGAAGTGCATGGTTTGCAGTGAGCACCATCTGACCTCTCCTAAGGGACACCAGGGCCGTGGTGTGCCTATGCCCAGGGATCTGCCACAAGCCATGTGTGACCGGCTGGCACCAGGACTCTGTGTCTGGTTGGAGTGTTTGGGATGGGCCAAACACAGGATGTGGTGGTGCCCTGGCTCTGCTGCAAGAGCTTGAAGTGCCAGAGTTGGACACACTTTTATGTCTTTCTTTGGGGAAGGTGATTCCCATGGAATCCCCAGCATAAAAGAATTACAGACTGGCTTGGGTTGACCTTAAAGCTCATCTCATTGCACCCCACTGGCACGGGCAGGGACACCTTCCACTAGACCAAGTTGCTCCAAGTGGTTCCAGGGATTTTTAGAAAGAAGAGAGCAGGCTGGTGCTCGGTTCCCACTGCTCAATATTTTAATTCTGATTACTTGTAATTGTGCACTTAAAGAGCTGGAGAAGCCCTTGCTGAGACCCTGACACAGGTATGGGCTTGAAATCTCTGCTGAGGTCAGGTGTGGAGAGGAGGGAAAGCTGAGCACTGGCCTCAGCCTTGGCAAGTGTCTGCGCACCAGATGCTGCCTGAGCATGGGGTTCCAAAATCACGAGCTCTCCTGCTCTCCAGTGCCACAGCACACAAAGGGACCTTGCACCTGTGGGTGACACGGAGGAGTCTCAGAGCCCCCCTTGCTCTGTGTGCTTTGAAACTTCCAATTGCATGGTACACTTTCTTTCAGGTTAAAATCTTACAATATTCTGAGCTGAAAGGGACCCACGAGGATGATCGAGTCCAGCTCCTGGCCCGGCACAGATACCCCAGCAATCTCACCCTGTGCATCCCTGAGAGCGTTTTCCAAATGCTCCTTGAACCCTCATTATTTGTTTTCTCTGAGTATTTAGCTAAGGGCAATACTGATTACTTGACTTTCCAGCTGCGTGGCTGTGGCTGTGCTCAGTGACTCCTTGATAAAAAATTGAGTGGTTTTTGGTTGATATTGTAGCTGGAAAATACTCATCAGTCCAACTGGAGAAGCCTCCTTTTCCTTTATCCACAGAGGAGGATCCCTGTGGTGATCCCTGTGACAGCACAGCTTAATTATGGAGCACTTTTCATTTTGCAGGTTTTAGCTAATCTATTTCCTAATCCTTTGGGCTGAGCTCCTGAAGCTAATGGGAGTTACTGGAAAGACTGAGGAGTAGCATGTAGGCAAATGGCTTTGAAGCCAGACTGGAATAATTTCTGTTTATTAGAGACCAGCATTGTATCACTTGGGAATATCTTTCCAGGAAAATTTTTATATATTCAAAAATTTACTTCATATTAACCTCTCTGTTTCCATTATACTTTAGCAACTGATTAACAGTGATCCCACTGAATTGCAAAACTCAGTTGCATACCTGAGTATGCAGCCAGGACACCGACCAGGACACACAGCCCACTGTCTTCAGTTTTGCTGTGGGTTGGTATCAAGTCCAGGCAGGATGAATGGGATCACCTGATGCCATGGCACTGGTCCCTTTCCATGGCTTTATGCTTCACGTCATGGTTTTAATGGAAGATTTGTGATGGGGTTTGGCTGTTGCTGTCCCATAAGAAGACTGAGTGATGGGGAAATTCAGCTGGGCCAGGACAGGGGGCTGAGTTCCTGGATGGAGACAGTGGCCATCCCCATCCCCAGCAGTACACCTCCTCTTGCCTCCCCCTTGGCCTAACCAGCCCACAAGCTCCAGAACTCCCTGAAAAATTGCTCGTTTGGCTTTGGCTTATTTAAAAATAAAATCTCCTGTGCAAACCCAAGACTATTTGTTTTTACGAAGGTCTGGAGTTTCCCACAGTGGACTGTTATGTTTGGGGACTGTTGGAGCCAACATCCATTTTTTTCCTAAGGTAAGGAGCCTTTCTTACCAGGATCATTAGGATAGTAATCATGACAGACATTTCCTAATTAGTTGTTAATCACAGGCTGGACTTTCTGACACAGGAGCTGATGCTCCTGCCAAACCTCTTCTGCTCCCTCAGCTGTGGACCCCATGGCTCAGCCATGTCCCAGGAGGGACTCCAGGATGCTCCATGTGCACAAAGGGAGTCATGACTTGGCTCCTGCCTGGAGAGTGGGGAGAAAAGGAGAGGGAGGGCTTGGGAGGGTGTTTTGAGTCTTTGAGATCTCAAGAGCCTGGTGGGTGAGGATGAAATGCCCACATCAGGACATGGAGCCTCATCCAAACTGAGCATTCCCTGCACAGTGAGGAGCATCCCCAAGCATCCGATTGGGTGCACCAGTCTGGTTCCTGCCCAAGCTCCCGCTGGGGCTGTGCTCAGAGAGCTCTGACTTACCAGGTTTTCTGATTGCCTGCACTGTGGTGGGAGATGATCGAGGCTTGCTAGGGGACAGTCTAGTGTGCTGGCTCTGCTTTGGCCCCAGCAGCTCTGAGGTGCTTCCAACAGAGAGCCAAGCACAGGGTGAGCAGGAGGGACTTCCTCCACCCCAGCCCTGCACCCAGCAGCCTCCCAATGAAGAGCCACAGCAGGACTCATTCCTTCCTCCCTGCCTCTCCTCCTCCCCAGCTCTGCCCCGGCCTTTGTGAGCACAGGGTACCCACGGCCCCATTCCCACACTCATAATCCCTGGGTCACAGCAGACACAAAGGAGGTGCCACCGCTGGGAGCCAGGCTGGGGGCAGCCGGGGCAGCCAGGCAGAGCTGCCTCTGCTGCTGCTGCCTCATTTTGTTCTCACTGAGGATGACCTGCAGTTTTCTCCCTGCTAATCCATCCCTTTAATCCCCTTCTGCTCTCCTCACCCGGGTCAGGGTGCTTTCTTATCATCTCCCTCCTTCGCTGGTGGTTCCATCCCAGTTGCTACTGATAAATCCTGATCCAGATGAGATGTCTCTGTTACCCACATGCTGCATCTCGTTGGTGGGCAGGGGCCAAGCCAGGGCTGCAGGAAGGTGGATGTGCTGCCAGTGACATCACATTCTGCCCTTGCTTGATCAGACATGAGGTGTAAGAGAAGTTACTCAGAGGTGGATCAAGACAAGGCTAGGTTCTGCCTCCTGGTGAATTCCCAATTGGGACCTCTCAGCAGGGCTTCTTTGCCAGGACGAAGGAGATGTAGGGCTGAAATCCCATGTCCCCATGGGTCCCACGGCAATATTTCACTCCTGGGTTTGCTCCTGGGGCTGGGAACCCAGCAGAGCCCTCGACCCTGCCCAGGCAATGTGCTCCCTGCCATGCCCTGCCATGAAGAACCTTGGCACTGGGAGCTGGAGCTGGGCACCTGCCCTTCCCACAGACATCACCACTGCCAGGCTTAGCATAGCATCACCAGGGGCTTTGCTCAGAGTCTGAACAGAGATTCAGGGTCTGAGTTTAGTCCTGATTTGTGAGAGACTTTGCTCTAACACTGAAGCACCAGGGTGTTCTCTATTAAAATGTCTGATGCAGTCAGTTCCAGCCCACATTGCAGTGATAAGGTGAAGTGCTCAACTGTCACCAAATCAAGGGAGTCAGTAGTTGTGTTTTTATTGGAAATCCAACAGTAGTATCCTCATTTCCAGGCTTGGGTGGGAGCTTAAGGGCTGATGTGTGGGTGAGTCCTGCAAATGGCAGAGCTGTCCCTTTTTCTAGCTGTTTTTTGGAAGTGCAGCTGCAGCTCACAAGCTGTGAGTCCCTTTCATTTGGAATTTCAGTATTTCTAGTCCTAATACTGTGTCACATGGTCCTTACCTACTGAGGAGTTGGCTGCTCCAAAACCTCCTGTTTCAGCGCTTTTCTCTGGCACCTGCAAGGCTGGGGGCTGACCTGAGCAGACAGCTCTGCCAGCGACTGTGGCATCCACTGTGCTTCTGGAGGCCCCTTGAGGATGCACTTCTGGGTTTATCCGTGGATTTTTCTACAATGAAAGTGGTGAAAGGTTGTCCAGAGAGGTGGTGGCTGCCCTGTTCCAGGAAACATTCAAGGTCAGACTGGATGTGCCTCTGAGAAACCTCATCTAGTGAAAGATGTCCCTAGTCACTGCAGGAGATTTGGACTAGATGAGCTTTAGAGGTCCCTTCCAACCCAAAGTGTGTGATGATTCTATGATCCTGGTAATAAAGCAGTCCTCCTGGTGCCATCCAGGTGCTCACAGAGCAGCAGTGCATAGCCCTCTTTGCTGACCTGAATAATGTGGTATCAGGGATGAGTGGAAAAAAAAATACCCGAGGCTGTGGCAGGAGAAGCAGCCTGGAATGGGAGATAAGGTCTTCCTGTTTCCCACAACACCCTGGTTTTCTTATCTTCAGCACTGCAAATAAAAACGAGGGAGCCAGCGAGGCTGATTCCCACAATGTAGCGAGGACTCATCAGCGTTTGTTTTCCCAGTGGCTCCCGTCTCTGTAGGAGGATGCCTGGGCCCCAGGGTGGGCTTCCCCACCAGACATCAGCTCGGTGGAGGTCTGCTCTCCCCATGTGGCAGGCAGAGCTCTGTGTATCCGCTCCCTGTTCCACAGGATGGCTCCTGTTGGTCCCCACAATCCCCAGCTCTGCAGGGACAGGGATGCAGGTCCCACCACTCTGATCCACAAAAGCTTCTTGGCCACCAGCAGGGAGGGAAATGCAGCTGTGCCGTGTGCTGGAGGTGGGAGCCATGCACTGAGGCAAACCACGCAGGACCCCACCCCACCTCTGCCAGCCTTGGCACACAGAAGCCCCACCTTCAGACAAGTAACGCTTGCAGTTTTCCAGAGCAAATGTTGGAAGTTTGCAATACCTGCTCATCATTGTATGGAGTCCAATGAGGTTTTGAAATGTGCAATCTATACTTTATCACCTGCATTAAAATAGGGCAACTTATTTTATAGAATTACAGACTGGTTTGGGCTGAAAGGGACTTTTAAAGCTTATCTTGTTCCACCCCCTGCCATGGAGTATTTCTGCACCAGCTTTTCTAAAACAATGGGTCCTTCTCCTCCATGTTACCCTGTTTGCATTACCTATTTCTAGAGACATATATGATTTATGATTCTACCCTCTCTCCAGAGAAATAATGGGGAAAATGTAGGTGCTGCTGGTCTGCATGAATTTTATCAAGGACAGCTGGCTGATGAAGCCACATCTCCCGCTTTCCAGGAGGAGTCAGGGACATGGATAAAAAAATTGAAGGTTGCCCAATGTGCCATCAAGAACAAAAGAGCATCTCAACAGAGGTTTGGTGTGGGCTGGGTCTGGTAGCAGGTGAGGAGCAGGACTGGGACAAACTCTGGGAATTTTTAAGCCAGAGGGAATTTCACAGCGGGAGGAAGCAAAGTGGTAGGATGGGGGCTCCACAGCAAAGCTTTTAAGTCCAACATCGAAAGCTTTAGGTAGTTGTACAGGCTTTTAAGGTGTCTGACCTTTGACTTGTCCAGGGAAAAAGCAGGGAAAAGATTCCTTTTTCCCCTGGAATAAGTCCAGCTTGGCAGCCCGCACCCAATTAGCAGCAAAAGCCACTAACAACTCAGCATGTGCAGCTCTGGCCTCCAACTCTTCTCACAGACCTTGTGAACTCTGGGACTGTTTTCTTTTCAGCCACCCTTTGCCAGCAAAATCCACACACTGGATGGTCTGTCCCAGGAGAAATCAGCTCTGCTGGAGCCTGAACCATTTAGAGGGAAAAGTGGTGCTTTCTGTGTGCCAAGAGGGCTTGTTCTAAAAATCCCCTTNTGTGTGTATATATATTTATAGATATTATATCCCACTGTATTGTGCTGAGGCTGTGGAATTTTACTTGAGACTTCGGTAGTGTTCATGCTTAAGTAAAACAAACCAAAGGACACTGTGGTCCTGGAAATGAGATTTTGCTTCACTGAGCACTGAGGAGATGAGGAGTAAGGGGCTGGTTTTGTGGGATCTCGGCTGCACTGCCCCCAGCCCCTGGCTGCTCACCTCTCACTGGCAATGGGCCCCAGCACCATTGCTGACTCACTGGGAACCCCAGACCTCAGGAAAATACCAGAATTCTTTCTGGGAGTGTCACCATGGCTCTGTTCAGGGTTGGGCTGATGCCGTCAGCGCCCAGGAAGGTCCCTATCCATGAGTGAACGTCCCATTCGGGGTCAGGGGCTGGGCCACAGTGTGACCTGGCTGGGGCCAGCTCCTGACACAACTGCTCGGGATTTTGCTTTTCCCACAAGCACTTACATCCCCCATAGCCCCTTTCTGGGTGATTAATGACCCTGCTGATAGATTTGTGCCACTGCTTCTTCCTGGGGCTGCTCCTGGGCAGAGCATGTCCCTCTCCCCAGCCTTCCCAGGGACGTTCTCAGTTGGCACTTCCCATGTGAGGGGCAGATGTGTCCCCGTGTGCAGCTCCAGCACAGCCTGTGCTCAGCTGGGACTGTGGCAATTCCAACTCCTTCTTCTCCATTGCTGTGTAACAGCCTCAGGCCCTGCCAATTCCCCATCCCCTTTCCCTCGTGTGGAGCTCCCCTTCCTTGGAATTGGGTGCAAGGCTGGGCCCTGGACAGCTCATGTCTGAGCTCAGTGATGTGAGTGTGCTGGGGCTCACCAGGACCTGAACCCCTGGGTCATCACAGCCTTGCCGTGAGCAGGGCCTGGGGAGTGCAGGGGGCTTCAGGGGGTCAGCAGTCAGTCCCTTGGTGGCCACCCAGGTGCTGTGGCCGTGCTGAAGTCCCTCCCCACTGCCAGAGGAGCCAGAGGCTCCCAGAGGGAGCCGTGGCCGAGGAGGGGATTCAGAGGTTGTCCTGGAAGTGGGAAAGTGCTGGAAGCTGCCTGGGGAAGGAGATCTCTTGGAAAAAGCATCTGGCAGGGATGTTTTACCTATGGAAATAGATGAGCTGCTTTCCCTGGAAAAGGACTCTGACTCAGGGAGTTGCTGCCCTGTGATCCCTCCTGGACTTTGGGCTTTGCTGGGGTTGTACATTAATTTCTCAGAGGCCTGCCTTTCACCAGGCTTGTTCCTCCTTTTCTGCTCCTTTTCTGAATGAGTTGTCCCTTAAAAATAAGGGTGACCCTAGCAGACCTGCCTTCCACTAACAATGCCCAGAGCAGAGAACTCCAGGACAGGCCCCGGGAACAAGGGCAGAATCAGAATTTATTAAAAACCCTAGAAAACAATTTCGCTAAGGCCATAAAACAGCAAGGAAGATAAAAGCAGATAAATCTACTAATTATTTGCTCATTTAAAAAGCCCTCCAATAAATTCTTCTAAGGTCATCCCATAAATCTCTCCAACACTATTAAAGACAGTTGTCTTCAATTCTTATCTCCCCACAGGGTAGCCTTTTATGAGCCTACAAACAGTGGGTTTAGGATCTGTATTGCAGATATAACCAAAGTTTGATGAGATCATCCAACAGAAGTGACCTCTGTTCCCCACGGCAGCAGGAAGCAGCAGGTCCTTCTCTGGGAGGCGGATGAAGCCCTAGGACTGGCAGGACTGGCAGCTCTTGCCCCGTGAATCCAGGAGCCACTGTCAGGCTTTCTGGGAGACTGCATGGATTCTGAGCCATGACCAACCTGCTACAAATGCCTCTTCCTGGCACTGGAAGCATTTGAGCACAAGATGAGCCTGTTTGCAGTTATCTGGGCTCCTGCACTGGATGCATGACAGGCTGGATGGGGCTTGGAGCAACCTACTCTGGTGGAAGGTGGCCCTGCCCATGGCACGAGGTGGAACAAGATGAGCTTTAAGGTCCCTTACAACCCAAACCAGTCTCCACTTCTGTGATTTTGTGATTTGCACACAGAGGGCTGGGAATAGGGCTTGCCTTGGCCATGCTGGGGGTACTGGATGGAGGCCAGATGGAAGGACTGTTCCACAAAGACCTTCAGTTCTGTGTGTACAAATTAAAAACTTAGATGACAATTATTCCCCAGCCACTCATTATGGGAATTTCCCCACAGGCAAACCCCCACTAAAACTCTGAAATTATGCAAGAAATATTTTAGCACTGAAGCTGCCGCTGCAGGGCTGCTCCCTGCCATGGTATTGGGTGCTGCCTTCTGCCTCCAGCATCACAGCGTTCTTCTTGCCTTCCTGCAACCACGTTCAGCCCTCCTCAGCTCTGGCACTGCTTGCTTCCATTCTGGGGAGCAAGAGCTGGCAGGGGGATGCTAGCATCAGCGTTTTTTGGCGGTGCCCTGCTACTCCCTGCAATGCCAGCTTTGCCTGCAGTGCTGAGTTCACAGCCCGTTTTCCAGCCAGCACCTGGATTACCAGTATTCGACTTCATCTGCTGAGCCTGACACCCCCCGGCTGTCCCCTCCTGTCAGGGAGCTGTGCAGAGCCACAAGGTCCCCCCTGAGCCTCCTTTTCTCCAGGCTGAGCCCCTTTCCCAGCTCTCTCAGCCGCTCCTGGGGCTCCAGTCACTTCTCCAGCCTTCCCACACTGGAGCTGTGCTTCCCTGGTTCCCCACACCCTGGATGGGTCCCCAAGGAAATGTCACCAGCAGATTTAAACTGACATCCATGCAGAAATTGTGCCATGAGCCTGATGCCACCACTCAGCCCGTGTCCCCATCTCCTGCTCCAGCAGCAGCCACTACCTGGCTTTTATTTTCAAGTTTTCTTGCTCTGAGATTACAGGCTGTGCAAGGGGGGTGTTTCTAACTATCCTTCTCTTACTGAGATGATGTGTGGCTTGATTTTTTGTGGTTTTCTGATGGCTTGTGCTTTCTGCCTGTGCAAAGCCTTTCTGGTTTATGGAGTCAGGCCAGCTCAGCCAATGCCACTCACACCCTCCACAGACTTCTGGCCTCCTATCCCAGACACCCGGGAGTCTAATCACTCTTGAAAAAAAAAAAAAAAAAAACAGCTGTGAAGAAAATGTTTGATTTTGCATCTCAGCACGTGCAAAGGCCCCAGTGTCCCAGCCAGGGCATTAGACAAAGCTGGCTCTCCTGCAGGATGCATCTCCATAGAAAGTACCTTTCTCCTGGGGCGTGTTGGCCCAGGGTGATGCCGACACTGTCTTGGGCTCACCCGGACCAGCCGGGACTGGCCGGGGTGATGGGGGGACAGGACAGCAGCAGCTTTGATCGGCACTGGGGCGGTGGTGGTTGGGTCCAGAGCCCATCCTTCGTCTTCTCGCCCGGCCCTGGGGGCCAGCAGCGATGGCAACACGGCTTGTGCATTGTCCCCGCAGCCACCCCAGCCACAGCCTGTCCTCGCCGTGCCGGGCCGCACGGGCTGTCCCCTCCCGCGGGGGACAGAGCATCCTCCTTTTCTCCAGGCTGAGCTGCCCCACCCCCTCGGCTCCCCTCTGATGTGGCCTCCGAAGGATGTGGTGACAATAAAAGTGCGATGCCGGCGAGGTGCGAAGGGAGCTTGGGGCGCTCGGTTTCCTGTTAGCACCAGCGCACCAAGCCCGGCTCTTCCCAGCGCCCGGAGCCAGCCCGCTCCCCGCCCGCTCCCCGCACCGCCAGCTCCATTTACAGCTGTTTGCTAAAACAACACACACTGTGTGAACTCCCCGTAGGCCAAAAATAACTGCCTCCCCATTAACTCCGACTGTTTGTTTGTTTTCAGCTGTTTTCTGCCCTTCTCGCGAGAGGGACCCTGCCGGCCAGGGGCACGAAGGGCAGTGGGGTGGCACCCGCCGTGCCCGGGCGGAGCCCCCTCGTTCCCCGCTCCGGGGAGATCTTGGTGCCCCGCCTTGACAGCTGGAGCAGCCGCTCGTGTCTCCGGGCTGGCTGGGCCTTTGCTTTGTGCTGGGTGATGAGGGCTTCCGCAGGCACAGGGCAGCTGGGCTCCAGAGAGATGTCCCCCAGCTCTGCCCCCTTGCCTCCACCAGATTTTGGGGAAATGGGATTGTAGGGCCATAGCAAAGGGTTGTGTCTGCCTGTGGCTGCAGGCGCCAGGGAATGGGACAGCAAATGTCCCGGTAAGTGCTAAGCAGGGTGAGCAGAAGGAGGTGACTTGGTGGACTTCCTTAGCGGCTTAGGAAGTGGGGCTGAGGTGGGAGCAAGAGCTCCTGGGGAGCTGGGAGTCCCCAGCCCCTCCACAGTCCCTCCTAACCCCATCTACAGGATGGATTTTGCTTAGTTTTCTTGGGGAATCCACAAATAGGCATTTCAATTCTTACTCTTTCAGTCAGATATCGGTGCTAAGAATGATGGTTTTTACTCCCAAACTCCTGGGAAACCTGTCTTGATTTTCAACCAGCTCTAAAGCAAAGTGAAAGTCTTCCAAAGAAGATTCCGAAGAAAAATGCCCCCAATGCCTGCAGGAAGAAGAATTACTTTAAAGAAGGAAATTCACATTTCCCACAGCGCCTGTGACAATATGTGTGCTCACAGTGGGCAGTCAGAGCCCTTCCCCACAGATGTCCCTGGCGCTCTTTACCCATCTGCCCCTAACAGCTCTCCCTAATCAGGTTCTTCAGGAGCTCCAAACAGGACATTTGACAATGTCCCTCCCTGCAGGGACAGAGGAGGACAGTGTGTCCCTGTACTGGGCACTGGTCAGGCCACACCTCAAGTCCTGGGTTCAGTTGTGGGATTCTCATGACAGAAAGACTATGAGGGGCTGGAGCATGTCCAGATAAAGGAACAGAGCTGGGGAGAGGGCTGGAGCACCAGGAGCGGCTGAGGGAGCTGGAGGGGCTCAGCCTGGAGAAAAGGAGGCTCAGGGGAACTCTTCTGCCTCTGACAATCACGTTTATGGAGCAGGTTTTGCTGGCACTTAAGAGCACATGCAGGTTGTGCTGTGTCCATCTCATGTAACTGCTGTGGTGGGGAGAGATCTAGCAAAGTCCTCAGCATCACTCTGAGGGCGGAATTGGGGCACCCAGGAGTGCTGCTGAAACCCCTCACACCGCCAGTGCCCACAGCTGTCCCCAGGAGGGGACACCTCCCATCCATTTAGGAGGTGCATAATGCAGCAGGACCATGGGACTGAGTACCTAACAGAGCATGAGACCCAGTGCGGATAATCCCGGGAGCATGCAGGGCAGGGAAACCCCCTGTTTGTCACTCCCCAGCTGTTGCCAGAAAGTCCCTTAAATAGCCCTTTCCACAATGAAAAATAAGAAGCTATGTCTGTCATGAAGGAGAAGGGAATATTTTGTATGTTGGATGAAATCAGAGCAAGTCACTCCCACGCAGGTCATTGTCTCAGCCACTTCTGCATTGCACCCGTCAGCTCTCACCTCTGCAGCAGCTTTGCAGAGCTTTGCCTGATTAAAATTATCATCATAGGAGGCAGACCAGGGCATACATTAAAAATGACTGTTTAAAATGTCCATCCAAGGGTCTCCAATTGCACTGGACTTTGTGGGGAAGGGTTGGGTTCTCCACCCTGGAGAAACACTTCTCATGGGTGGGTTGGGGGAGATGTCTGTGTTTACCAAAATTTCTGCTGCTGTGAGGAGGATCTGGCCCTGTATGGGAAGAGGATAGCCTTATCTGGGCACTGGAGGCTCCCTCACACTTCCAACTTCAAAACACACAACCACTGGTGCACAAAAGTCTGTGTAATGTCCCCACAGAGACAAAGTGGAAAAGTCAATCAGGAAATGATGAGCTGAAAGAAACATTATCCAGGAGGTTGTGGGCTGCTGCAAGTCACAAAATGTGGAGCAAAACCCTTTCTTTGGCAATAACAGTAGCTGTTCAGGTTGATTCATTTGGGCAGAAGCTGCCCTAGACTGTGCTGGTCATCCAGGACCTTTTATTTTCATTAGCTTGCCACTGACAAGACCAATAATGGAACCATGGGGAACACAGCAATAGAGGTTTTCTTCCTGCTCAGGAAGATTTTGCAGTTTGGAGTTTGGACTGTGAAGAATGAGCCACCAGCGTGGGTGTTTTGTTTGTTGAGCCTACTGGAATGCTTATGATTGTCATCAATGTGATTTCTAATTTCAGGAGGTTCTTTCCAATTTTTTCTCTCCCTTACTGACAAGCATCACTGCCACCCCTTATGGGGAAATAAGTTTCCCCTTATGTGAGAGATGAGGATGGTTCCTCACAGCATGTGAGAATTTCTCACCTTGTTTTGCAAACAGTCTCCTCTGGTTCAGACTTGGCTGGTGTCCCTCTCTTCATCAGTCTGTTTGTAATGGGATGGTCACCCCATCTTTGTCCAATGAAAAGCCTCTTCCAGCCTTATGTTTCACTCAATCTTTTGGCATCTCATATCTACATTTCCCTGTGAAAGGAGAAGCTTCAGGGGCATCCAACCCCAGCCCAGCCCTGTGAGGTGGCTCCAGGGCAGGGGAAGTGCAGGTTGTGGGTAATGCTTGCACAGCACATGGATGCTCAGGTAGGAATTACATTTAAGCCCGCCAAGCCACAGGATTCTCATCCAACAGCTTGCCATGACTCATGTCCTCAGGAGACCCTAGGCCTGGCTTTCAGAGCTGGGTGTCACAGCTTCCCAGGACAGCAGGTTTGGCCTGGAGCCTGGCTTTTTGTACTGGGGTGCACGTGATGTCTCCAGGGGCTCAAGTCATGGCATTTTCCTTTCAGTCTTTGCAGAGTAGCAGCAGACATTTATGGTGCTGTCTGACATAGGAGGTTCCTCATTTCTCATTTCTCCTCTGGGAAAATGTTCAGAGAACAAAAAGTAAAAAATTTTAAAAGACACAGTAGTATTTTTTTTCTAGTTTTGAGAAATTGTTTCTCTGTTTGTTAAAGATAGTGGGGGAATAGACATTCACTGTGTGGAAGAAACCATGTCTGGTGTAGTCCCAAGTCCATCATCTCCAAGTCCTCCAACAACTTGCATGGAGTGAGAGAGACTCTGGAAATAAGGCCAAGAAATGGGCTCAGCACAAATCCTGAGCATGTTGTGCCCCTGACTGCTGGTCTGGCTCTCATGCTGTGGTGGACACATGTCCTGGGCCATTTCCTTTAGGCAGGAGGGAGCTCTGGGCTGTCCCTGCCTCTCCTGGAGCCTAAATATCCCCTTCCTGTCTGATCAAGTGTCCCAGCTCCAGCCTGGTTGCAGAGGGCTTATGGCTGGAAAAACACGGCTAAAATTAATTTGGTTTGAATAGAACGGCTGAAGACACTGGAGAGTAGGAAATGCATGTGCTGGGCTTATGTGTTGGGATTCAAGGCTCCAGAGCAGCCCCTGAACCCTGGAGGGACCTGCAATAGTGTCTGGCAGATGCCAGAACTCTGTCAGCTCTGCATGGCACTGAGTTCCCACCACAGACCCTGCTCCCAGGAACCAGCCACTAACAGATGTGCAGCTCATGAGGGTTCACTCACATTCCTGGATACTTGGAAGGGTCTGGTGCTTCAGTCTGGACTATTCACCCACAACAGTAGCTTGGAGAGGAATTTGTCTGATCCCTGATGTCCCCAACTACTGATGGGAATCATTGTCCCTCTCACAGACAAGGAAGGAGTCCCGAGCGCAGGATGCAGCTGAACACCAAACAGGGCAGTTCTGAGTCCTGTGCCCGGCGTCTGTGCTGTGCGTGGTGCAGCTGGGGAGATGGAGCCAAGAGCTGAGCTGGTGTGTCTGAATGCAGTCCCTGCTCCCCTTACACTGCCAGGCTGCTCCTGTGAGTGTAGTACAGGCAAAGCAGGGGCAAATTGGTTATTTGTGACAGCATAAAGGCAGCCCTTCACCAGCCCACTCGCTGGAGGAGCAGTGGGGCACCAGCAGGGCCCTGGCCCCACTCCTCCCATGCCTCCAGCAAACCTCCCTGCAGAGCTGGGGGCACCTTGTACCTTTGGCTTTTGCTAGTGGCAGGGTTTCAGTGTCACAGCCATGGCAGGAATTCACGCACGTCTCCATGGCCTCATCCCCACCAAGATGGGCAGCACTGTGGCTCTCTCCAGGGCTGAAGGGCTGATGCTGGTGCCAGTCCTTGGCGTAGGGCCTGGCATGGCAGGGACATCAGCTCTGATGGAGCCAACCCCCATTTGGGGGTCTGAGTTCCTGCCATGCAGCAGGCTTGCTACTCCTCTTTCCTTCTGTCCCTTTGCTAGTTCTGCTGTGATCCTGTGGCCGCTGCGTCTCTCACACTGCCTGGCCAGTGGGACACAGCGAGGTGACAAATCCCTGCACACCAGGACTGTTATTTATTTACTGTCAGAGCCACATTGGGCCCCGGTCAAGCCTCTGAGCTCTGCAGCCACTTCGGCTTTTTGTTTTCATCTTCTCACATTTTTCTAGATGCTGTGTTTTCACATGTCCTGTTTGTTTTGAATGCCGGGGGGACGGACGCACCACGGCGAATTCCCAGCCTGGACCACGCCGGGTGACGCGGGGCCGGGGTGTGAAGGCGCCTGCGGGGAGCGCGGTCACACTGCTCGTGTAGTCACTGTGGCTGCGGCCCCCAGGGAGGACACGGAGCCCGGCGTGGGCTGGCCTGGCGGGAGCAGCTGGCAGAGTTCATCCCAGCTGGGACCGTGGGATCCTTCCTGATCTTGGAATGATTCTGTTGGAAGTTTCCTCCCAGTGGCGCTGGGAGTGCCCAGTCCCTGCCAGATGGGGGTCCAGTTCAGTGCCAGCAGACCCAGCCAGATGGGGGTCCAGGCTGAGCAGTCGAGGGGACCCTTGTCCCCAACAAGCCTCAGTTCACAGGGTGGCTTTGGGCTGGACTGGGCAGAGTAGGAGCCCTGCAGTGGCAGCTGTGGGCACTGCTGGCTGTGCTGCTGTGGGTGCTGGCTGGAAGCAGCCACTTAAGCAGGGATTTATCTGTCTTGACTACCTTCCCATGGGATTTGTTAGGCTCCAGCTCTGGATGATGCTCAGACAGGCTGATAGTGCTCTAGGACCCACAGGACACCCCACCAGCATCCTCTCATTAGCATTTATTTTAAATCAAGGAATTTCATACCCACCTTAGCAGGTCCAGCACGTGGTTTTCATGTGTCTTGGCAGCAGTGCAGAGAGTCCTCTGGGGTTCAGGCCTAAAATTTGGAGCCTTTTTGAATAGTTTGGGTGGTTGTCTGCATTTGTTCTCTGCCTTCAAGGTTACTAAACCTGGGCTCGGTGCGCTGCAGGAGGGGATCTCGCATCCTACTGGCTTCACCATCATGGTGGTTCCACCTCTCACAGCTGGCCTGTCCTTGACCACACAGAGGACATCCTCCCTTTCCTTCCCCCCTCCCCTGCTGCTATTCAGGAGCAGATCCTGTTTGTGGTGGACCCCCGAGAGCGGTTCCTTCTGTCTGGCTGTCAGTTTGTCAGATCCAGATGGTGTTATTTGGGGTTTTTGACCAATTCTTCATACTTTTGTGGTTTTGTTTCTGCTGTTGCTTCATCTCATATGCCCTCCAGAGCAGCCCAGGGATTCACCAGGGTAAAAGCAGGCTGAGGATGTGCTTGCACATGCAGGAAGGACAGAGAGGAGCAGGAAGGGCAGGGAGTTGGGAGCAACCTGGAGCCCAGCACAGCATCCAAAGCAGAGCCTTTGCCCCTGGGCTGGCAGAGACAGGCCCACATTCCCTGCTAGCTCTGTCTGGTGAGGAGCACAGGGACAGCAGGATGGGGACAGCAGGATGGGGACACCACCTTCCATATCTACCAGAGCCTTCAACAGGTACCAGCAGCCTCCCTGACCACAGGGATCTTGGCTTTCCTCTCCTTCCCACAGAAAGCTCAGGGAAATGTGAGGCTTGGCTCTGTGGAGATGCCACCCCTCCAGAGTTCCAAAAGGGCTGAGCACTGGAATAGCCATAGAGTGGCCCTTGGGAGGATCTTCCATGGGGAGTGCTGAGATGCTGTGGCTCTGAGGAGCAATGGAGTCTTTGGTAGTGTGTCCCTTTTGGGGTGCCTTGGCCTTGTGCTGGCTCTGAATAACCAAGAGCAAGGCTTGGGGGCTTCATCCTGTGAGACCACCAGACCAGCTCAGCTGGGAGCATTTGTGCCCCTTCACTTTCCCCCTGCTCTCATGACACAAAGAGCAAAGCTGCCAGTTTGCCTGGAATGACCTCTGTGCCCTCCAAGCCTAACCCTTTCCTTGGAAAGACAAAAATCCCATTGCCTTGTACCTCCATCTGTTTAGCGAACAGTTTAACCTAACAAGATTAGCATTTGAGGTCAGGTCTTCTGCTTTTACGTTTTTCCCCCACCGTTTGCAAAGGAAACAGCATTGGATTTGAGACAAAAGCTCGAAACTCCTCATTTGTAAGTAGCACAGCCTTTGGAAACTGTTTTGTTCCAAAGTTATCTGGGGAAGGGCTTGTGAATCCTCTCCTAAAGCAAACAGGAGCTGGCCAAGGGGATCAGCCCCAGGGAGAATAGAGCCCAGCATGGAGCATCACACCCAGAGCTGGGGAAATTCCAATGGGTTATTCCTCCCAAGGATATTTGTGACCAGAGAGGATGCGGTAGCACGGAGGGGCTGTAGTGAGGTGGCTGAACAGGAGTGAATCAGAACATTCCCTGTTCCCCCACAGACACCCTCCAGTGATGTTCCAGCGCACACCTCCATCCATTGGGAACACATGGGGAGTGCAGGCACATCCCTGATGGAGGAAGCCACGGATCACAGAATCTTGGAACTTTTAAGGTTGGAAAAGACCTGTAGAATCATCAAGCCCAACCGTGATCACTACCATGTTCACCACTAAACCATGTCCTCAAATGCCAGGAATGCTGACGCCACCACTGCCCTGGGCAGCCTGTTTCAGGCCTTGACAGCCCTTTCTGTGGAAAAAAAAAAATCCTAATATCTAATCATGTGAGAGCAGTGAGCAGCAAAGCCAAAGTAACCGGTGAGGGTGCACAAGTGGACCTTTCAATGCATGTGTTTATTTTTTCCTTAACCATCAGCACATCCCACCAGGAGCCCCTTCCATTGGGCTGGGCCCATGTCCCCGCCATAGTCTGGCACTGCCCAGGGAGGTGACACCCTGAAGAGTCCCCAGGAACTTGTCATCAGGGTTGGGGGGAAAAGGTAAAGGGTTTGATTTTCATTCTTTGGGACTGTTTTCCCCTCCCTCTTCTCCCGCCCACCCCCTCCCTTTTTGCCACATTGTGCTGAGCTTGAATCGGGCCTTCACAAAGGGGATTAGGGGCTGGTTGCTGATAAATAGGAAGGCAGGTTGGAAGCGTGGGAACTAGCCATTGCGCAGCACGGAGGGACATTCCTGCTCCGGAGGGCCGGGTGGGAGCAAAAGTCCGGGCTAACCCCGGGTCACCCGGGGGAACTCAGCGCCTGAGAAGATTTGTTCGGACACTGGCTTTTGTTGTGCACAGTTCCGTGTCAGCCCAGCATGGCTCTCGCTGCTATTGATGAGAAGGAAAGCGCTATTGTCCAGCGCCCGAGGGCCCCCCTTTCACTCGGCACTTTCGGGGTGACGTCAAGGAGGGACGTGGGAACCCGAGCAGCCAGCCCAGAGTCCCAGCCCTGTCCCATGTCTGCCGAGGCGAGCAGGGATGCTCAGGGGATCCCTGGGAGCTGATCTCTGCTCTCCCTGTGCAAACCATCCTGGCCAGGTGGGATGGATCCTCCTGCAGACTGTGTGGGAACGTAGCGGGTGCTTTTCTTTATCTCAGCCCCAGTGTTATTAGAGAAATTTCCCAGAGGAAAGGGATGATCCTGCCAAAAAATTCCTTCTGGGAAATATCTGCTATATTGAGAGCGTGGCCACCCAGCCCTGTGAGTCCTAGAGGTGTCTGTGGTGTCCACTTCTGCCCCACCTCACACCTGCTGGTATGTTGAGCATCCCTCATTTTGATGCTTTTAATCTCCACCTGGAGACCCCAAGAGAGGTGTGTTGCATGAACACATTATAAGTTTCCCTGCATGCAGGCTTGCAGAAAAATCTTCCCATGAGAAAGCGCCTTTTTACTGTCTTTTTACCCTGTACAAGTTTCTATAAACAAATCTCTGAGTTGTGTTTCAAGGACAAGAGGTTTTCTCTGCCTGTCTCCTGATAATAGGAGATGGGGGTTTTTCTTCCTTTCAATCTATGAGGTGAAAAGTTGTTATCTCTGACTGTGTAAGCTATTCTGGCATTCCTTGGACGGAGCTTGAGGAAGGAGCTTCGGATGCTCTGTGCTGGGCAGATAATAGCCCAAAAATCCTTTGAATTATGGAGTCATGTTAATAACTCCATAATAATAACTCTGACAATAATATCAGAAGGCTAAATATGTTAATAAATCATATTTAGCCTTCTGATATTATTGTCAAGAGTCCTTTGTCAACAATAAATCATATTTAGCCTTCTGATATTATTGTC
The DNA here is from genome assembly GCA_013399835.1 of Leptocoma aspasia. Lineage (NCBI taxonomy): Eukaryota > Metazoa > Chordata > Aves > Passeriformes > Nectariniidae > Leptocoma > Leptocoma aspasia. The sequence continues at coordinate 156,014 of VXAX01000688.1, read as the reverse complement.
AAGAGTCCTTTGTCAACGCACAGACCACGGCAATAGAGGTGGGAGAAGGGCCCGGGACTGGCCTGACGCCTGGTCCTGCTCCTGCTCTGGCCTCTTTTCAGGAAGAGACCAAGCAGGGAATTTCCCCATGAGCACTGTGAGCTGATGCAGTGAAGCTGCCTGGGGCAGCCAAATGCAGATCAGCTGCTTTGCCTCTCCCTCCTTTTCCCTGTGTGACCTGACAGCAAGGAGCTTGAAGGTGACCTTGAACCCTGCAACTGGTCCTGGCTGGGCTCTGCATGGTTCATCCACCAGTCCAGGCTCAGAAACGGAGCTGAGCACCAAGGTCGGGACTTGCTCCTCCTCTGAAGCCCAGTTTTGCTGTCAAAGGCTCCAGCATGGCTCTGGGAGCCTCATAGGGTCAAAACAGCTCAAAGGAGCTGAACCAAATGGTCTAAACAGCCATATCCACGTGTATATGGATGTGGACCAGCAGGCTTTGTGTCCAGCAGGGAGGCAAAGCGGGAGAGTGACAAATATTTGCTGCTGGCAGGTCCTTTGTCTGTATTCCACCACATTAGAAGGGAAAACAGAAGGCTCCCTTATGAGTTGTGATTACCCCAGAGAAATGGGGCAGCTCTGGGCACAGGGGGATTGTGGCTGCTTCACTGCTGAGGATGCACACTGCCCTTCCAGAGAATCTGTGTGGGCAGCTGTGGAAATACTCATGGAGGTCACTTGGGAGCCCAGGAGCTGCAGGGGTGGCATGGCTCTGCTAGGGCTGGTCTGCAGCCAGGGTTTTTCTGAAAGAGCTCTGAAAAAAGTGGGAATGTCTTCCAAGAAGCTGGATTTTCAACTGGTCTGAGTCCTTCCTGGTGGGTCAAAGGATCAAGTCACCACCTGCATTTTTGGGTCCTTGCCCAAAGTAGCTCCCTGACCCTGCATGTCTGAGCGCAGGGACCCACCATGCTGCTGAGCACCTGGCCCACAGCTGAGCCAGCACATGGCAAGCCAGGGTGTCCCTGGTGATCCTGGGAGAGTGCACAGATGGGAACAAGGATGAGGATGAGGACACAAATGAGGATAGGGATGAGGGTGAGGATGTGAATTGGAACGGGAATGGGGACAAGGATGAGTCTTTTTGGCAGGGCCTGTAGCAACAGGACAAAAGGTGATAGTTTTCAACTGAGAGAGGAGAGATTTAGATTAGATATAAGGAAGATTTTTACTATGAGAGTGGTGAGGCCCTGGCACAGGGTGCCCAGAGAAGCTGTGGGTGCCCCATGCCTGCCAGTGTCCAAGGTCAGGCTGGACAGGGCTTGGAGCAGCCTGGCATAGTGGAAGATGTCCCTGCCCATGGCAGGGGATGGGACTGGATGTGCTTTAAGGTCCCTTCCAACTCAAACCAGTCTAGGATTCTGTGGTTCTATGATTTGAAAGCAGCCTGGAGCTCGGGGGCTCTCTGGGATGCCTCACTTGGACTTGTGGAGGTGCATGGGGCAAACTCCTGACACATCCAACCATCCATGTATGGAACACATCAGCCAGGACAGACAGCACAGGTGGGGCCTGCTCAGGCAGGGCCACCTCCCTCCTGAAGGGCTGGATAAGCCCATGAGGACAGTCATGCTGGGGCTTCCCTTGTCCCAGCATCGCAGCCCCACCATGGGTTTTGAGCTGGTGACACTCACTGGTGGCAGCCCCATGTGCCAGGAGCTGTGGTTACTCTGCCCTCAGCACTCCCTCAGTCCTGAGCCCCTCCTGGCCTGTGAGTGGCTCCATTCCCATGCCTCATCCCTTTGGCTCTCTGCAGAAGAGCTGTTTGCTGGTGTGAAATTTGGTGTCAATTCCTGGCTGTTTGGGTGCAGTTCTGTGCTGCAGTGGTGCTGACATGTCCTGGTGCTACATGTCTCTGTCCCGGGGCTGCACTCACTGAGAGCCCCATCACTGTCACCCCAGAGCTCGGACATGAAGTGACACTGCCTGGCAGGAGCCCAGCCCAGGCCATGGTCCTCCTCTTTCTTGTTCTCCTTCTCTCCCAGCTATTCCCATTACCAAGCTGTGCTCCCTTTGCAGTTCATTCCCACCAAACAGGCACCTTGTTTCATGCTGCTTGTAAGGATTCACTGCCCTTTGGCAGAGGTGTCCCTGTGCCCTGACCCTCAGAACTGTGTGGTGACAGTGCAGCCTTGCCACCCCTATACCAGAATACAGGGATAAACCGTGGCTGGCCCGTGGGTTGGAGGTTGTTTGCCAGGATAGTGATGAGCTTCCCTCCCTGCGGGGCTGGGGGTTGGGATGGTTCCTTCGGGAACCACTTAGCCACCCACAGTCAGGAGCACCGGGACACAGGGACACCTGCCCACACGACCCCGACATGGCCCTGGCCCAGCAGGCTGGGTCTGTGTGGGCACAAATTCACAGAGATGAGCTGAGTTTGAGCCGATACGAGCCCAGCATCATCTGCTTTGCAGGTGAACCAGCAGAAATCTGGTGCTTCAGTTTCTCTCCAGGCACCTGAGGGCAACCTAATTTTGGGGGTGCTGATTTAGTATTTAGGCAGTGACTGCAGAGGTGACCGGTGCCCAGCGCCACCCCTCCCGGGCAGGACGGGCCAGCGGCCATTTGGCCGCAGCAGCGCCGGGCGGTGTCGGGCAGTGCCGGGGCGGGGGCGGCCGGAGGGGCCCGATCGCACCTCGGCCGGAGATGAAAGAGCCGCGGGCCGGGAGATGAAAGAGCCGGCGGAGCCGCGGCGGGTGAGCACGGAGGTGAGGGGAAGCCCCGGGAGCTGCTTTTCCTCTCATCTCTGCCGCGCAGCAGGTCAGTGACAACCAGCGCCAGGCGTTCCCAGGGTCCCCTCCCGGCTCCAGGCTGAACATCCATCAGGGTGCTGCATGGAGGAGGGGAGGCTCTGGGTGTCTGCTGAAGGAGAAGGGCTGCAGAGGGTATAATAATCTCTCCTTTAATAATTTTTGTCATGGGGGTAATAGTATCTTCTTTGTCTGAGACAGAAGCTGTGGTAATCCTGGGGACAGTCAGAGTTACCATGAGCCAAGCAGGTGTCCCCTGGGCTGCTGAGGATGCTGTGCTCCAGAGACCCCTTTAACCTCCTGCACTGGACCCGTGTGTCCCCAGAGGTTCCTGCAGGGCAGAGAGAGCAGAGGCTGGCACCGACAGACAGGCACCCTCGCCTTCCCTGGGAATCCTCGGACTTGGAGGTTTGGACTTTGATGTGCCTTGGGCTTTGAAGCTGAGTCTCCAAGACCAAATGGCAAGCTACTGCTCCCAAAATATTCTCCCCAGGGACCTGGTGAAGGTCTGTTTTTCATTTCTTTGTATCACTTTTGGATGCAAGAGCTTGTACAAGGATCTGGGCTCTTGCTTTGAGGTGCCTCAATAGTGCAGGTACCCATGAAATGGGGCTGAGCAGGAGCAGTTCCCACCCAGCTACCTCCAGGGTAAACCCCAAGTCTGCTCACCCCAGCAGCTCAGGCAGAGTTCAGAGGGGTTTATCCTCCAGCCTGTGTGTCCCAGAGTTCTGCCAGGCTGCAGGATTTGTGGTGACCAAGGGCCCTGACTGGCTATGGCCACAAGTAAAGGCAGTGAGGAACAGGGCACTGAACCCTGACACAGCAAGTAGGGACAAGGCTTCGGGGACCCACAGAGACTTAGGTGAAGATGCTGATGGAGCCAGACAGGTCTCCAGCTTGGCTTCTGCATGACCTGGACTGCATTGTGTTCATCCCTGCATGGACTGGCTTGAAAAATTGAGGGAGTCTCTTGTTGCAGCTTAAACTGTTGTGTTTGCAATTTCATTGCCTCAGGGTAGTTTGGTTGGTCATGGACCTCCTTGCTTGGGTTCAGGCAGACCTTAGGTGGGGAAGCAGAAAATCCAGGGCTGCCGTCTAAACCAGCCCTCTGTTTGTGTCTCCTCTCCTGTTTATCGGTGCTCTCCCTGGCAGGTCCAGGGCTGTCACCTGCTCTGAGGACCACTCTGTGCATGGCCCACGCTGGACCCACTGGATGCCTGGAGCTGGAGATCAGGTCTGGGCAGCTGCGCTGGGATAAAGACACTGGACAAACCCTCCCAGCTCCTCTCTCACAGCTGCACCAAGCCTGACACCTCCTCCTCCCTGGAAAACACCAACCCTTTCAGAACCCACAGGGTTCAGTTGGCCCTGGGAAGCCTGGGGACAGTGGCCTGAGGGACAACTCCGCTCTGCGCCTCCCCTGTGCACCAACTCTCCCTTCTCTTGCCTCGTCCACCCCAGATGCTGGGTAAGGATCTCTTCTCATCTTGCCCTAAGCCTCACAGCCATGGCCCTAGCTCAGTTCCTGGCTCAAAAATGCTTCTGAACCGGGGACAGGCAGCAACAGCTCACCCACGTTTGTCTCCATCACATGGACATGTGTCAGGGTAGGGCAGGCTTTGCCCTCACTTCTCAAGCACCAAGGCACCTGTGTCAGGTGAGGAACTAAACCTGCCCCAGGTTTCCCAGGACCCTAAGAGTGAACCAAGAGCTTTTGAAACCAGCCCAGAATCACACTGAGACAGAGCCTGCATTATTGTGCCTTTGCTCCCCTGTGAATTCCAGTCCTCTGACACATTAAGATCAAACCTGATGACCCAAATCTGACTGCAGCAACTGAGAGGAGAAATGACCCTCCAAAAAGAGCAGCCCAAAGAGCCCCCCCGTGTGCTCCAGGCCACCCTGGGCCGCTGCACCCATGCACAGAGGAGCAGCCAGGCAGCACCAAAGTGATTCACCGGCTTTAATTCAATTACTTTGCAAAGCAGCGTGAGGCCAACAGCACCTCCACGTGATCCACAGCAGCGGGATGGCTCTGCAGGCTCTGGAAGCTGTCACTGACAGCCCGTGTGAAACAGCTCAGTGGGCTGGGGCCAATAAACATGTGAGCGATGAAGAACCAACCTGCCTGTCTGCAGCAAGACCTGCCGATGGAGCTGGAGCAGGAGAGGGTCACCCCATTGCTGGAGTGGGCCAGCAGCTTATTGGGGGACCTGGAAAAGCCTCCCAGCACTTTGGGGCAGGAAGGTTGTGGGGTCAGGGAGGAAGCTGCCTCCAGAGCTGACTGGAGGTGGAGATAAGCATGGAAGGAAACAATAGAGAGGAGGGAAAAGGACTCATCCCTCCTTCCTCCTGTTTCCCTCATTAGAAGCATGGACCTAGTTGAGGTTCCAAGGCAACACGAGAATCTGGAATTTGTAGGGCTTTGCAGGGATGTGTCCCCAGGTGTGGGGCTCCTCAGGAATTCAGCATCTGCTGTGGCCTTGGGCACCTCTCAAGCCCACTGGCCCAAGTTGTCAAGGGTATCCAGCCATAAATGAGTCAGAGCAGGTATTGTTAATGTGAAAAAAATGCAGAAAAACCCTTCTCACTTCAAGACCTTTCCTCTGGCCCTTTCTGTATCTCAGCGCTGAGCAGCTGTGATGCCCTAGACAGGTCTTGTTTAATTAAAAACTGGAGTGAGGAGGCTGCTACCCCAACTGTTCATCTTCTCAGAATATGTCTGCCAACGTCTAGGGCAGGGAGTTGCGGTTCCAGGTGATGCCTGTCCCATGCCTGCTGCTGCCATGTTCACAGGGAGGCCAGAGCTGCTGTGCTCAGTGCTCATCTGGCCACTCTGAATGCTGAGCTGGGGTTCAGCTGTTGTGCAGATGAGTTTTTCCATGGCCCAGTGATGCTTTCCCAGTCTTGCTTCCCACCTTTCAAGGTAGCCTGAAAGCCAGTGGGAGTTTCAGACCTTGCAGAGCCTGACCTGCTTTGGTCAGTGGTGGGAGAAGAACCAGCTTGAGCCCTGCAAACTGCTCAGGGGGAGTCTGGGCGAGCTGATGAGGGTCTGCCAGCCTGGGGACAGGAGACAGCTGGGGCAGTGTGCCTTGCTGGGGAAGGGCTCCCTGCAGCGCAAACCCCAGGGCAGGGAGTCCCCCTTGCACCCCACCTTCAGCCCCATCCACCCCTCTACGGGGGGGGGGACAGGCCAGGGGGATCCCATGCACCCCATAATTGGGAAGAACGATCCCTCACCCTGGGGAGGGTCCTCCTGCTCCAGCCCAGCGGCCTGCACCTGGCTGACCCCCACCCGCAGAGCCCCTGCCACCCCTCTCACTCGCCGGGCTGGCGGGTCTGGGGCAGGAGGGGTGGGCTGGCCCCGGAGCCCCCGCTCAGTGCCGTGGGCTTGGGTTTTCCCTACTCCTGGGAACCAAGCGTCGGCTTTTGTTGGCAAACAGAGCGTAGCTTTCATGTGAAAAGGTTAGTGCAGTATGTTAGTTCCTAGGGAGGGGATAATAGAGTCTGATTCTCACACCCCCGGGGCCGCGAGGTGACAGCAGCGCGGGAGAAGGGTATTTAACACCTTCGCCTTGGGAACCTTTTCCCTTCCCAGAGTCCCCCCGCCTAGCCAAGCGCAAGGAGGAGGAGGAGGAGGGCAGTGTAACGCCTTTGTCCTCACTTCCCTCGCACCCCGATCCCACTCCACTGGCACTCGCATCCTCACAGCCGGTAGAAGAGTCTGGGAAACAGTTCGGACAATAGTTCAGGATCTGGCTCCCTGTCACTGGCTCGTGGTGTCACAGTCTCCCCAGCTGTGGGCACACGGGAGGGTGTGGGTTGTGGTTCCCAGTGGGGACGGACCTCTGGGGGGCCATAGGGATGAGCCCCCTTGGCGTGTGCATTGCCCGGGGGGTGGGTACCCTCGGTGTCCCCACGGCTGTCACCTCACTTGCCGCCTGACAGCCATGTCTGTGCTAGGACTGGGACTCACAGTGCCACCTGGAGCACCCTCAGTGGATCAGGATTCAGGGGCAGATACATCCCACAAAGCCTGGACAGTGCAGCACAGCCCAGGTGCTGCACAGGGACGATGTAAAGACCCTGCTGCCTGCCTTGCTTTTCCTGGAAAAGTCAAGATTTCTTCCTAAATCCAGCCTCTCTCCCCATCTCGCTGCAGTGAAGGAGAAGGACAAACCCTGTGAGTGTGTGGCACCTGGGGACAGCCCTGCCTGTGTCTGTGACCCCCTCCAGGGCTGTCAGCCATCCACAGTCACATGTCACAGTCACAGTCATAGATATAGGTTGGTGTTGCCACCGTCTTAGGGGGGAGCATCCAGTGAGGGCAGGCACAACACCAGGGTGAGGGTTCCCGGGGTGATTGCCAGCAGTGACAGGAACCTCGGCCCTGGGGCCTCAATGGGCGAGGATGAAGCTCCCCCAGGAGCTGCTGCTTGTCTAACTGAGGGGGCAGAGCTGGATTAAACCCATGGTTGCCATATGTATTGAGGGAGTTCAGTTCAGACTACCCATGCAGGACCTGGAATGTCCTCAGAGCAGGAGAGACCAGTTCTGCCGAGTTCCACCCCATAGGATGCCAAATTACAAGTGTCATTGCTTGGTCTGTCATACTGCTCCAAGCCTCAGGGCAGACACCTTCCCACCACTTACTGGTCTCAGAAATTGCACATTTTTGGAGTAATCCTTTCCTGGGTGACCTGGTTCTGATGGTGAGGTTGCCCATGGGAAACCAGCAGCTCCCCAGCCCCCAGCACTGCCTGTCCTTGGTGCGCTGCTCCCACTGGGCTGTACTCAGGTGGGACAAGGGATGCTGCAGAGCAGTACTTCAGTGCCACTGTGGCCCCTCCACGAGGCCGGGTCAGACACCAGAGCATCAGGGGTGGGATATTTTGGCATCTGGTCTGTGCCTGCTAGAAACAAGGTGGTGAGGAATTGCTGCAATTAATGGCCAAAATCAGTGTTCAATAATGTGGAGAGCTGTACCAGCTCACTGTCATGAGACCCATCCTGGACATCCAGGTGATTTTAAGGGGGTCTTCAAGCTGCTGTGCCCCAGGTTGTTGCTTTACAGGGCTCCTCACTCCTGGAACTGCCTGGCTTCACTGCTCAGCTCTTTTGTGCTATTTTTTTTTTCTTTCATTCTTTAAAATAGCAGGATGACAATTATAGCCTCACTAGATTTTCTGACAGCATCTCTTGAAGGAGCCACTGCCTCCTGCCCCTGGCAGGCTGTGCACCCTGGGCTGCTGCCCCAGCAGGTACAGGGACCCCAGCTCCCACAGTGGGGAGAGCACAAGTGCCAGGAGTGGCACTGCCGTGATGGACCTGTCTGCTGAAGAGATGTCCTCTTCTTCAGCTGTTCCAGCCTGGATGTCTCCTCCAGAGTGGGAGGCAGCAGTGGACCCATGCTGGCATGGAGGGGTTGGAGAGGAGCAGGTTCTCCCCTCTGGTGTGTGGGTTCACATCATCCCTATGCCCAAGTAGCATCTTTCTGGGTCAGCCTGCACCAGCCCACTCGCACCAGAGGGGATGATTTCCAGCTGGGATGGCCCGGGCCTGAGAAGCAGACATTCCCTCGCTCGAGTGTGCTGAAATGTTTAATTGGAGTTTAACAGCAGCCTGGGAAAAAGATGTCATATTTCTGGGCTGTATTTTGCTGTGGGGCCGCAGGCTCCGTACACGGAGCCGGGGGAGACCTGCGGCACAAAGAGCCCTTTATGAGCCTCTCCCCGCGCTCGCCCCGACTCTGAACTTTCCCATCAGCTGCTGGCGTGGTGCCCTCGCAGTGCCCGGGAGGGAGCCGGGGATGGGAGCGCGGCTCTTCCTCGGTGCTTCGGGGTGGTGCTGCAGGAGAGGGGACACGGGGAGGTGTCTGCAGGAGAGGACATCCCTCTGTGCTCGGACGTTGGGAGGAGCCCGAGGTGCCCTGCTCTGATGTGGCCACAGACAGGGAATGTGCTGGCCGTGCACGTGGCAGGACGCCAGGATTCAGCAGGATGGGACCTGGGGACACAGCGGCGCCTGTGAGGGTCCCTCACCCAGGTGTTTCTGACGGTGCAGCCCACACTGATCACAGATGTCATTTCACGGACCCCAGCAGGATTCAGACATCAGTCCCATTCCTCCACCCCCACAATGGGAAAGGAGGGGAAGATGCTCAGCCCTGCCCAGCTGGTGGAGGCAGCAAGGTGGCAGGACAGGATCCTCAGCCCTCTCCATCACCCCCTGGGCACTGGGAGGGCTCTGGGGAACACAGCCACCATCCCAAGGAAGCTGGAGAGGAATGTGAGGAATGAAGCATACACCTTTCTTCCCCAACTTCACCCCCACAAGTTGCCCAGCATTTTTCAGCATTTTCCACTTGCAGGTATTTTTTTCTGTGTGGTGAAATTACAGTTCTGCCACCACTCACCCGCCCACATCCTGTCCATCAGGGAAAGGGCAAACTCAGGTGTGGCAGGGTCAGATCACTCCTGTCATCTGCCCCAGCTTTGCCTTCTCCACTTGGCCACTGAAGCAACAGACAGCAACTCCTGTGGGCCCAGCAAGAGCCAAAAAAAAAAGAAGCCACATTTGTACATTATTGCCCCTTTTTACCTTTTTTGTGTGTGTGACACAAGCCTGTGATGCTGTAGATCACTCCCCGCATCCCCTGCTGCAGTGGTGAGGAGCTGTGGAGGGGTTGGGCCCCCCATCACACCATGGTGACCCCATGTGTCACCAACACGCTGGGGTCATGTTAACACATCTGAGAGGTGTCAGGCTGGGAACGTGGGGAGTAAGTGCCCGAGGTTTCCTGGGGGTTGTTCTTACTCTGGCAGCAGCAGCTCTTCCCCTGCTCCCAGGGTTTCCCTCTTGCTGCTCCCAGCTAGCATCCACTGTGGCTTCTCTCTGAGACTGCTTTGGGGAGCCTTTTGGAGAAGTTGTGTGTGAAGAACTGGTGTTTTCCCTCAGGATGAGATGTAGATGGCTGATCTCAAAGCAGGTGGTGGTCCCTGTGAGCCCCTCTGTGCTGGGAATGTTGCCTGAACCCAGCTGTGCAGTGTCATGCTCTGCTCACTGTAGGAAGAGCTGCATCCTCAGTGTACATTGAGCCCCTGCCTCAGACAGGGATAGCCTTCCGAAAGTGCTTGGCAGCAGCTTGGTACTCACTCAAATCCACCCTTTGTCCACCCTTGCCCTACCAAAGGTTTCTCAGTAAACATTGGGCAGCACATGGCCCATGGACATTCACTCATGGCATGTCCTACAGCCACACCCAGCCAGCTTTCATCCCAGAGGTGACCAGCATTAAGTCCCACCCGACGAGGGGCTGTCTATGGAGAAGGATGCTGGCACACCTGCAGTGAGACACTGGGCAAAGAAACCCACCACAGCACAGGGCTCCTCCTCCTCACCTGCCCATGGGCTGCTTGGAGCAACCCCCTGCCCACTGCCCAGAACCCCAGGGTCCCAGGAGTTCTCGGTTCAGGGATGTCCCCATCAGTGTGGCACACTCCACAACACCTCCCAAGCCCCAGCTTGTTCCCAAAGTCCTCCTTGGCCAAGCATAGGGTACTGCAGCCCTTTTGGACCCTGTCAGGGTGGGATCTGCCTTTTGTCTCTGGCTCCCTCCCTACACTCTTTGTGCCCAGGTGGTGACAGTTTTTGGAGTAGGCCCACGCTCACCAGGACCATGCCAAAAGTGAGAATTGGTGCCAGACCAGGATAAATCAGTGGCTTATGTTCTGGGGACACCCATCTGTCCTCAGCCTCAGCATTGAAGGCTGGCCTGGGGGGCCAAACACCTCCTCCAGTGCCAGTGGCACAGCCAGACTGCTCATGGTGAGGATCATGATGGTGGTTTTGATTTTAGGAGTTTAAGATTCTGCTTCAAAATGAAACTATACAGCCCTCCCAGCGGTGGGGAGCACAACCCCCTGGCACATCCTAACTGCTGCCACACAGCCAAGGGGATGGATCCAGCACCAGTGCCCATGGCCAGGGCAGGGATCAGCCTCTGGACCGTGCTGGAGCTGGTTTGTCCACCTGGGCTTTCCCATCCCACAGCCAAAGGTTTGCCTGCCGGGGTGTGCTGACCAGAGAGACAATGAGCATCCCACAGTGGGATCTGGGGAGGTGAGGAGATGGCCAAGCTGGCAGCAGTGCCACCTCCCCGAAGGGCACCTGTCCAGGACCCACGTCCCACCAGCCTGGGGGAGCCCAGCCAGCAGCTCTGTGTGTTCTGCAGCCCTTTGGGTGAGCTCAGCCTGGGGCTGAGCCCTGTCTGGGGATGAACTCAGTCTGGGGATGAGCTCACCATGGGGATCATCCCATCCTGAGGCTAAGCTCAGTTTGAGGATTAGCCCATCACGGGAGTGAGTTTAGTTTGGAGATGAGCCCATCCTGGAGTAAACCCTGCCTGGAAGTGAGCCCAGCCTGGGGGCTAATCTCAAAATGTGGGTTAATCCCGGGAAAAACGGTTCTAATCCCATTTTCAGGTCTAATCTCAGACCAGTGGCTGATCCTAGCCTGGATGCTGAGCCCAGCTGAGTTAAACTGGGGAGCTGAGCCCAGTTTGGGAGCTAAATGCAGCCCAGCCGAGCCCAGCCCAGCCCAGCCCAGCCCGGCCTGGTTGCTGAGCCCCACCAGCCCGAGCTGCTGTTCCTGGCTGTCCATCCCTGCGGTGGGTGCCAGCCCAGCCCAGCACACCAGGATTAGGGGTCCCCCACGCCGGGAAGGGGCACCGTGCCCCGGGCAGCGCAGCCGCATAATGCGCGGCTTGTTTGTGCTGGGAACCTCCTGCCCTTCCTCCAGCGTTCCCAGCCTATTCTACCTTATGTGTAGGAACTGGTTTTTCTTCCTGGGCCATTGTTTCCGCTGGATTGGGTAGATTGCTCCAGGCTTCGCTCAGATTTCCTTTCTCACGCTTTCTTTTTTTTTTTTTTTTTTTTTTTTTTTCCAT
>VXAX01000688.1:120089-144249 GCA_013399835.1 Leptocoma aspasia | reverse complement strand
TCCCGTTTTCTGCGGCAGCTCCTACGCTCCCCCCAGTTAAAAAGTTAAAACAGCAGGCGCTGCCCACCGGGATGGGCGCTCACCTCCTCCCAGCTGTGCCCCGTTGCTCCCTGTCATTGCCCAGGACCAGGGGCTGGGCTCCAACACCATGTTCCCATGCCAGGAGCCAGCTCTCCGGTCCGTAAGCACAGCCTCTGCCCTGGCCAACCTGCAGCTACACACGAGCTGCTTGGGCTGGGGTGGCTGAAGTTCCCATGTTCCTGCAGCTCTGGCCACTAAATCTGGTTTATTTGCTTTAACAAATTGGAAGGGATGGGGCTGGTGCAGCCCCACAGCCTCAGCGCGGGCTCCCGCAGAGCACCTGGTGGGTTGGGGGCTGCAGGTGTGACCCCAGGCCCTCAGCATCCCACTCCCCTGGCACAGAACTAAAGTCCAGCTCGAGAAGGGACACCAACACTTGGCTTCTGACCTGGGTGGTGGCCTGATGAGCTGCAGCTCCAAGGATTACCTGTGATGAAGTGTTCCTGGCCTCAGAGCAGCTGGAGGCATGGGGACCTGCCCTGCAGAGCTGCTCCCCAGCTCCTTCCCTCCTGCCACAGCACACCAGGAGCCAGGAGGATGTCCCAGTGCCTCGGGTGATGCTGTCCTCTACCCGGAAGTCTGGCACGGTGACAGGGAAGGGCAGATAGTGCTCCGATGGTATCTGGTTCCAGCTGGGGAAGGCAGTGTGTCCCGGGGGCCTCTGCATAGCAGACTTGGGTTCCCAAATAAAAATAGAAGCTGAAACATGAGCCCAACTTCCCTGGTTCTGCCTCTGCCCGCACATCCTCACCCCACTCAGCTGCAGTGCTGGCCTGGGGAACCAGCCCAGGGCAGCCCCAGGCCTCCCGAGGGAAGGCAGAGGAGAGGGCAGCAGTATGCTCGGGGACCAGATGGCCATGGAGGAGCAAGAGCTGGGCAGCCACCTGGCCCAGGGTGGCCCTGGCCACTTGTACAGGGCTGAAAACTGCTCTGGGGAAAAGCAGAGAGCTGAGAATACAGCTTCCAGCCAGGCACAGCTCTGAGGGCTCAGCACCGGGCAGGGGAACAAGCCCCTGACATACATTACACAGCTGGTCCCAGGACCTCAGTCAGAGGGAGGACAGCTGCCCAGGAAAGCTAGAAGAAGCCAGAATAAGGGTGGCTGTTTCTGAATACACAATAAAGATAATTTCCTAAAGCTTGTCCAGTCCTGGGAGCAGAGAACACAGCCCCCAGCTTGGCTGCATGTCCAGGGGAAGGTGCAGCAGGGAAGAGGCTTCATGGGCTGCCCTGGGGATTCCTGGAGCCCGACTCACATAGAAACCCAGCTCACAGCACAGCCAGAGAGCCCTCGGGAGAGGAAGAGAAATGCCGGTGCCTGACTGTCAGTGACCTGAGCATGGGGATCCTCTAGACAGAGGAAAGCTTCATCCCTTTACAGTTTTCAGGGCTCTGACTCTCAAGGGCAGAAAATGTATCTCCATGACCTCTTCTATTTCTGGTGCCAAAACATGATGCTCCTGAAGGTCTGGGGTTACTTAGTAGCCAGCTTTCCACCTGCATTTTAGTTTTGGAATATGAACTGGCAGGATGTGGGCTGTCTCTCTGTTTCCAGTGCCAGGCAATTCCAGAGCTTGATTTGGGCTTTTTTTCCCAGCCCTGAGGTTCATCAGCCTCTGAATCCTTTGACCAAGAGCAGAGCTCTCACCTTCAGCTGGATAAAACTCGGTAGCTTGAAAAAGAGGAGCAGCAATGAGCTGCATTGCAGGGAGCTGGGTAAATTAACCACCTTTCTTCTGCTGTGGCACAGGCTCTGGAGCAGACTGGAGCAGGAGGTGGGTGTCCTGGAGCTGCATGACACAGGTTTGCACACCCAGGAGGGGCTAACCCTCACACCGGGGTTGGATATAAAGCACATTAACAAGGCAGGAAGATGCTGGCATAGAGCTGGAGGAACAGAGGCACCGCAGTCAGGAGGGTGGGAAGGGACAGCTCACACCCTGGCCCCGGTAGCTCCTAGCACAGAGCTCACCCTAAAGCCAAGTCTTCAGGGATGCTGTGTAACCTCATTAGGAGGTAGTTATTACTGGTTTGCTTTGTTATTAAACTTGCTGTGAGCCTGTCCTGGAGCAGCACCCATGTGCTGGGTGCTGTGTAAACAGGGCTCGCAGCTACAGTGAAGGTTGGGTCAAGGGTGCTGGGGCAGCTTCAGCTTTTTGGGGTGCACAGCCCAGCTGGAAGGGAAGATGAGCAAGTGAGACTTGAGGTGGCTGAGAGGCAGCTGGAGGGCTCTGAGAGGGGATGTGTGCAGTGGGAGGCAGGCTGAGCATAATTTTTTTTCCTCTGGGGAATTCATCTTTGCATGTGGGTTTAGGTGTAGTGTGGGGTGAGATTCTCATCACTGCAAAGGCCTTGAGGTACTGAAAAGGGCTTTTGTTGTCACCCCTGGCAGTGACGGCAGTGGGATGGGGTTTGTGGCTGGGGACCAGCAGTGTCTGCGCTCGAGGGAGCGCGAGTGCAGCAGGGGGAGAGAAAAGCAGAGGCCACACAGCCTGCTCCCATCCCTGCTGTGTGCCAACCCCGCTCCACAGCCTCCACACCTTATCCAAGGATGTGCCTGTGCTTCTTCTCCGCTCTTCCCATCCCTGCCCTTCTCCCCAGCCCACGAGTCACCTCTTTGCTCAGAGCAGCTGCAAACTGGGAGATGGAAATGGAGAAGAGGATGCCTCAACAAGAAGCCAGTAGGAGCTGGGGGGACCTGAAAGGGAGCCAGCAGCATCTGGAGTGCATGGACAAGGAGGTAGTGGGAGCTGGGGTGCCCCAAGGAGGAGCCAGCAGGAGCTGGGGTACCCATGGAGCCTCCAGGGCTCTGCCACCCTGACTCTCACTATCTCCCCAGTCAGAGGAGCTCCACTGATCTGCCCTGGCTGATTATGGCTGATAGTTTCAGCCATGGCTGATGCTCCCAGACAAGCAAGGCCCTTGGAGCTGTCAGGTGAGCCTTTCCCAGAGCTTATGCAAATGATACTAATTAAAGGCATTCTTATCTGTTTGATTTCCCACACCTTTTGCCTCGAGGGGAATAGAAAACTTCATGTTTTAACTCCATATTTTGTGGCAGTTGGAAGGACTGCCTAGGGAAAGTGTTGGGAAATGCAGCAGGTCACTCCTGATGAGAAGAATTGGTTTATGCAAGTGTTGAAACACTTTATTATGCATGAGAAACCTTCCAGAAATGGATGACTAATAGCAAAGCGGGAGCAGAGAAAGCAGTGGGAACGCAGTACCAGGCTGGCATGGGATCCATGTCATCTTACCAGCTTAGCAGGGTTGGGCTGGGTCAGCACTTGCCTAAGAGACCTCTCGAAGGACCTGGCTGGCAGTGAGGGAAGTGATGTTAATGATTCAATAAACAGAGCCCTTCCCTCTTTGTGAACCAAAGGGCCCCTGATGCCAGGATCCCACTGGGAGCCCTGTGTTTCCACTGGCAGCATGTTACTGAGCTCAGATGGCCATAAAATCCCTGCTGCTGGATGTGCAGGCAGATTTGGTGGAGGATGCCCAGGCTGTATTTCCATGGCAAAGCATCACAGCCCAGCTCCCAGCCCTGGCAGGCAGGGTTGCCCTGGTGCTGTGGGCACTCAGGGCTCTTGTGTGCATGGAGAGCCTTTGCTCTCTGGAAGTACCAGGCTGACACACCCGGCATCTCTTCTGCTGCTGGGGGGTCTGCTGCTACCCAAGGACAGACACTGGACCATTGCAACAGAGCAGGAGCAGCAGTGTGCACCTTTATGATTCCCAGGCACTGGTCATCAGAAGATCAGTGAGGAAAGCTCTTGGCATAAAGGGGAAGGGAAATGGCCCAGCCAGCTGCTCTCTGAAAATCCCCTTGGAGAGATGGCTGTGCCCAGCACTGCGCCCAGAGGTAGCCTTTGCACCCACAGAGTGTGGAGCTCTCCAGTGGGCTGAATTACTGAGTTTCTGCTCTTTGTGCAAGGACCTTGAAGGTGCTACAGGGCAGAGCATTGCTGTAGGAAGAGAGGAGTGTCTGAAGGTCAAAGCTGTGGGTGCAACAAGGGCAGCCAAAGTCACTTGGGAAAAATGTGATAAAATAGACACATAGGCAGATGAGCATGCTCAGCTCCTGACCTCTGCTTCACATCTGCTGGGTTGTTACCTGGTTTTCATTCACTGCCCTTCCCACCATCTTCCCACCTTCCTGAGCACTCTGCTTTATGCTGTAGGCAGGAGGTGTGCAGAGGCAGAACCATAACTCCTGGCCTTGGAGGTAATAGAGGGCAGCCTGTGCCGAGCCCAGGCATCCTGCACTCTGGGGAGGTTTCAGCTCTCCATAAGTCCCTGAAAGAAACTCCTGGATGCTCAAGGGTCTGTGCTTCCACAACCAAAGGGAGAGTTGCAACCTCCATCCGGAGGAGTGGCCCTTTCACCAGGTGATATCCATCTTGAAGAGAGGGAGAAAGAGGAGAGGGTAGGTGGTGAGTAGGAAAAGAGATATCACTGCAGGTAGCTATTGAGTAGTCCCGTGATACAATGAGCAGAAGACGCCCAAGGAATTGTCCTGACATGAGCTGCCCTGAATTGCCCCAAAGAGTTCACACTGGGCACTGTTTTCCTTTATAGCAGATTTGATACACTGGGGATTTCCCAAGCCAGGAGCTCTCCCGAGCTGTGTCTCACTGGTAAAACCCCTGCCAAGGAGATCCCTCAGTGATGATGGCCTGTGACGTTGGTCAGCAGAGCAGGTGGAAGGAGTCCTAAGGCCCAGAGGCTGTTCCAGGGTGGCTCCTCTGGGCAGAGGTCAGCATCACCAAGGTGACTCAAAGCACTTTGGAGGTGCAGCTTTTAGAGACATCAAGGGAAGGAGCAAAACTGACTCCAGTGGTGTCTGAACTGCTCATCTTCCACGTGTTTTGGGTACCAGCCTATGTCCACTTGACATCATGCTGCCAGCCTTAGCCAAGTTCACACTGACTTCTGCAGCCCTTTTGGAGTCACTGAAGGTTTGGCTCCTGTTATCTGCTGAACTTTTCTTTCAGCTTCTCAGCTCCATGGGTGGAGATGCAGAAAGAGGATGGGATGCTGAGATGGCCCTGGAGCTCCAGGCTGAAGTGTCCAGTCGCTCGAGTCCTGGAAGGTTCGTGCATCACTGCTGCTGAAATCCCCAGCCAGGAGGGCTGGGAGAGGCAGGGATCATCCTAAACAAAAACAGGGCGCCAGCTGGGCTGCCAGCATTGCCAAAGGACATTTCACCCGCTTCATCCTTCTTGGTGGCACAGGCAGGGAGAGCCTCAGTGCGGGGGGGCTCAAGCTGCTGGGGTTCAAGACAAGCACGTCGGCTGGGCTCAGGGACCACAGATCCACACCAGTGATAACACCACAGTCTCAGCCCAATGACATCACTCCTTCTAATCCCCATGTCACGCCCTTGATGGTGACAGCACAGAGCTGGCTGGGCTGCAGTGCCCCTATGGATGCTGGGCTGAGGTCCTGGGGAAGAGCACACACGGGTGTGGGGGTGACGGTGCCCCACCCGAGGGCAGCACCTTGGCCAGGATGTGCAGACAAGCACAGGGAGAGGGGACAACAGTGGGGGAATGCAGCGGGGACCACGGCTTCATCTGAGATGAGCTGCACCTGCTCCTCATCCTTGCCATGGATGTGGCAGCAGAGCCAGGGGACGCAGGGGAGGTGTCACAGTCGTGTCCCCCGGCCCAGGCAAGGAGCCTGAATTCCACAGCAGCTCCATCGCCCCTGCTGCCGAGGGGATCAGAGCAGGGACACGCCGGTCTGCTGCGCTCACGTGCTTTGAGCAGGGGCACCCGGCGCGGCCCGGGCCGGGCTGATTCACACGGGGAGCCGGGGGCCGGGCTGCCGTGGGAAAGCGTGCCCGCCATGGCTCCCGAGAGCCGGGATTGCTTCAGCGGGGGTGCAGCCAAGATCCATTTCACAGAGGGCAGAGCAGATCTCGGCTGGGATTTACCAGTGACTAAGCATGTGCTGGCACGGGCTGCCGCAGCGTGAGAAAGGCAGGGCTGCTCCTCCTCCGAGGTGTGCCCGCTGCTGCCCTGCACCCCACTGCCTCGGGGCATCGGGCACCCCGCTGTGTCACAGGGGCATCTGACACCCCACCCCCTTGGGGGCATCGGGCACCCCACCCCTTCGGGGACATCGGGCACCCCACCATCTTGAGGACATCAGGCACCCTGCTGTGCCACAGGGACACCAGTGTCAGAGGACTAGGTGGCACTCAGAAGCCTTTGGGGGCTGCAACCCCCCGGTCCCCTCCTCCCAAGCTGGACTCTGCCCTTTCATCATCCCCCGGGCAGGACTGGGACATGGGCAGAAGATGCCACACCCACTCCGAGCCCGGCACAGGGGCTGGGAGGACCTCGAGATGTTACAGAGATGCTAAACCCTTCTCTGTCAGGTCATGGGCACTGCTCACAGCAATTGCACCCCAGGCAGTGTTCCAAGGTGCCACCATCTCCTGCTGATTCACCTCATGACTATTTTTGGGGCCACATCTAATCCTGCCATGACGGATCTGTAGAAACCAAATCTTCCTGAGAAGGAATAACCATCCCTTCTCCAGCAGAGAGGCTCCCCACTTCCCTACCCTATATACAAAAGATCCACACAAAAAACTGTTCCACATCCCCAGGAGCCAAGCATCAAGCCTGAGGCCTCCACTGGGCCCTGCAAAGCAGCCATGCTGGCCAGCCTGTGGAAGTGGCAGCCTTCCCCACTCACTTCATCTCTTTTGGCTCATTTTGGCAAGGCATTAAAAAATTAATTGCATTTCTGTATTAGCACCAGCTGACTGGTGCTGCTGCTTAAGTGGCTTAGCTGGCTCCTGAGGTCGTACTCTGTTTTTGGGAAGCTGAAGATGGTGAAGGCCCAGAGGATGGGGGGGTGGCATGGGGCACAGAGCCTCTTGGCAGCGCACAGCAGCCCCAGAGAGTGGGGAATGCAAGGATACCCCTGTGCTGCTGGGCATCCCTGGCCCAGGGAGTGAACTGCCCCTAGTTCACACCAGTCATGAATTTTAGAGAAGCAGAGAAATTCATGCAAGGTCACTCTGTGCACCCAAGTGGGACAAGAAGCCTGTGCCCAGCATGCTAGCATTGCTGCTCAAGAACCTGGTGGGCTCCAAGCTGCCAGGGCTGGGCATCCTGGGGGATTTGGTGTGTGACAGAGGGCAGAGGAACCCCTGCATGTCCATGCCAGCAGGGAAGGCAGGGGAGGAGGGTGTCCTTGGGCCCTGCTGCACCCTCCTGGCTGGCAGTTCAATGGACAGCTGGTTTGGGAGCTTCCTGGAAACCTCTGACTCTCCAGTGCTGCCACCATGCCCAAGAGGTGCCATCCCCCACCCCTCCTGGCTCAATGTCCCTCTCCAGCATGCAGCCCATTGTCACCATCATGGGGAGTGAGACCAGCACATGCTCCCAGCAACTGCCCATCCCCTCTGCCTGCCTGCTGCAATCCCACAGATCCCTGTGAGGGTGTGGGTGCCTGTCGGGGAGTGGCATCTTGGCTCAAAGTCCAGCCTGTGCGAGCCGGGATGTCCTCAGGCCTCAAAGGGACCATCCAATATCTGGTCAGGCTCTGCAGAAATTCAGGTTCCCACAAATCACAGGATCATTCTGCTTCCCTGGGCTTTCACCCAGATGCATTTCCTGGGTCCCTGGGTTTGAGGATGAGACCAAGGAGGACTTTGCCCTGCTCAGGGCAGGGGGACATGCTCAGCCCCCCGTGGTATCAGTGCTCTCATCCTGCCCCCAGCATGAGCAAGGAGCAGCATAGGGCTCTGTCCCCAGCTGCTTGAGGGGTTGTTCCCTGATGCTGCTGTGCAAGTCAGAGGATTGCCGCAAAATTCCCTTTTAAAAGTGATGCAGTGTTTTCCATGTCATTTGGGTGCTTCCAAGATCACCCCTTGTCCATCTCTGTCTGTCTGTCCATGCTGCTGCTCTGCAGGGCTGGAGTAGTGGGGCCTTGGGGAACTGAGCCCAGGTGTCCTTTCTGGCCAAAAGGATGGAGAGTGTGTGCTGGTTTTGTGGAGGCTGCCAGTGGGAATTACCTCGTGCTGCAAGGCAGAGCCAGGACATGGTGGCGAGCTCATTTCCAAATGAATCACCCTGCCCCATTCCTCCTGCAGGCAGCTGTGCGGGAGCAGGGCCATCATGGCATGTGCCCCGTGCCATGAACCCAGCACTGCTCCAGCCCCAAACCAGCAGAGTTGCTGCCAGCCCACACCAGGGCCTGGCTGGGAGCTGGAAAAACCTTTCTGGTTTCAACAGGCTCTGGAGCAAAGCCCCTGGCAGGGAACTGACTTGTTCTGGTTGGTGAAGTTGCTCACCTCCCTCTTGCCTTGCCTTGGGTGCAGCATGCTGGGAATGCTCTGCCAGCAGAAAACAGCCCCTAAAAACAAACAGCTGACAAAAGGTGTTGTGACACATCCCAGCAACCAGCTCCCAGGCAGGAGGGAGCTGAGAGGAGAGGGAAGGTGTCAGGGAGCCAGCTGCGATGTTCCCGGGGAGCTTTAGTGCTGCTCACTCTGGGCAAGTGTGTTTGGCTGCCAGCTGCACCCTGTGCTTAGCCCCAGGCACCATCCCTGGGTGCTCCTCAGCAGTGGGATTTGGAAAGCTCTTTGGGGTCCAGCACCTGGCACATGTGGGCACTCAGAGACCTGTCTGGGTACATTTTGGCAAACAAAAGGTGGGGTAGAAAGTGTGACTCAGTGTTCACAGTGCTGCAGCAGAGCCAAGCCAAGCAGAACCAGATGACAGCCCAGAGTGTTTTGGGGTCCACAGCCACCCTCCCCAGCCTCTATCAGAAAGGAGAGATCAAATCTTGAAGCCACAGCCCAGACTTTGCGTGTCTGCTTGATGCTTTAAGGCAGCCTCATTGCTGGTGTTTTCTGGCCGGGGAGCCAGGATGGGCAGCAGTGCTGGCAGTCTGGCTGGAGATGTGGCTGAGCACACACAGAGGAAGCACCTCTGGAGGGATTCTTGGGCTCGTGGCTGGTGCCTGTGCCTGTCCCTGCTCAGTGGGACAGGCCTTGCCCTGGTTTCCCTGCTGTGGTGCATGTGATGGGGGCTGTCCAACCTGTGCCAGGGGTGCCCAGCATGGGTTTGTGCCCTGGGCAGGAAGGAGGTGCCCAGGGATCACAATGGCCATCTCACTGACCTCCCCCTCTCTCTTCTCTCAGGTGTGCAATTGCAACAAGTACCTGAAAGTCTCACAGGAGAGGATGAGGCAGCTGGTGGACAGCAGCAGACAAGTGTCAGGGGAGCACAGTGCAGGTGAGTGAGTGAGTGAGTGAGTGAGTGAGTGAGTGAGTGAGTGAGTGCCCACAGCTGGGCGTGATCCCCCCTCCTGTGCCCTTCCCTGGCACTCACTGCCCTGGACAGAGCGGGACCCTGGGCCTGGGGGTTTCTCAGAGAGGGATCGGGGTGCCCTGGCATCAACCTGCCACTGGGTGCAGACCCACAGAGCTCTTTCAAGTCCAGTTGATGTCTCTGCCCTGGCTGCCCTGTCCTGCCCTGCAAGGCACAGGGTCGTGCATGGGGTTGTCCAGCCCAGGGGGTTGTTGACATGCCAACAGTAGCTCAAATGACAGCCTGAGACCTTCATCACCTGAACGTGAAAAACTCAGCTTGGATGGTGAAATGCCTCCTGGCTGGGGCTGCTCACAGTGCCTTCCTCACTTGCCCAGTGCCTCTTGAATTAGGTCAGGCTGCAAGGAGGTGAGTCAGTGCCACCTGCCCAGCCAGGCTCCAGTGGGCTTGGGGGAGAGAAGGCTCCTCCGTGCTGTGCTCCAAGCTGCATTGATCCACACACACTCCTTCCCACAGGGAGACACATTTTGGTGGCAAACGACATCGCAGGCACACTGGAATGGGAATGTGCCCCTGCTGCTGCTCCAACCCAGCCTGGTCTCTGCCCCCAGCCCTTTGGTGCATCACTTCCCCATCTGTTGGGAGCAGAGGGAAGTGGCGGCTGCTGGGCGCTCCTGGCCGGCTGTGGCTTTGCTGGGAGCTGCACGTGTGGCTCTGGCGATGAGGAACGTGGTGGGGCGGCTTTTCCCATGGTGCCGGCAGCCTGGGAGTGCTGTGCTTCCCCAGAGACTGGGACATCCTCCCCAGCGGTTTCTCTGGTGAGGGCACTCTCTGCGTGTGTACCCAGCGACCAGACGGGCCAGTTCAGCCAGTTTCAGAGTATGGGAAATAGAAATGCTGTGGTTTGTGTTCAGAGTGAGCCGTTTCCCCTTCCCCCTTTGGGATGAGGTTGATGGAGCTGGGAGGGTCTCACACAGCACCGTGGCTCCTCCACACAGACTCTTTCAGGGACTACCTTGCTCTACTCCTTACACTCCATCTGCAGCACCCTGTGTCCCCATTGGGCTGTGCAGTCTCCTGCTGGGTCCCCCATGTACCTGAGGGGGTTCCTGAGGAAGGAGCAGGTGGGACCCCTGCACTGGCCATGTCACTCATGACCTTGTCAGGGAGCATCCTCCAATGGGGAACATCCTCTGCCCCGGGGCAGGCAGGAGCAGGAACCAAAGGTGCCACAGCATCCCCAGAGGGTTGGTGGAGCCATGAAACAGAAGCTGTGATTCCTGGACAGTTGGGCACAGCAGGGCACCAGCACCACCCAAAGTGAAAACCCCTGGGGACTTGCCAGAAGAATCCTCTGTGACCCAGGGCTCTGGCCCCGTCCTGGGAGTTCCATTTCTGTTTGGATTTTGCTAGGAGCCACAGGGATTGCAAGCATTAGTGTGAGCTTGACTAGGTTGCCCCAGAATGACAATACCTTGGGTCAGGTATTCAGGAAGACAAATAGGAAGGGTGTGCTGACAGTGTCCTGTCATTGCTTGGTGGGGACAGTGGTGCCATTGAACCAGGCTGGACAGCCACAGAAGTGGGTCAATAAGCAAAATCTTGCCTGTTCCCTGATTTCTTTTACATTTTCCTGCTGAAGGAGTTGGTGGCAGGACCTGCTCTGCCCTTGTCATGGCCCAACACATGGCATGGAGTGTTCAGTACCCACAGCCCCACACCAGAACTGTCCCCTGTCCCATGACTCCAGCCCAGGCCATGTTATCCCTGTCATACCCCTGTGCATGGCCCAGACCATGGCCAGGTGCTGCCGCTTGGCAAGAAAATGCCTTTTCCCTGCTCCTGCTTCCAGGCAAGGAGGGAACCTCCTTCCATGGGGGCTTCACTTCTTCAGGGAGGAGCTGCTGAGTGCTGGGGCAGATGGGTGATGGGGACAGATCCTTCAGGACCATCCTTCAACACAAGTCTGCATCTGGCCCAGGTACTCCTAAGTCCTGAGGTCCACCTGCAGCCAGTGCTGCTCCATTTGGCTCCTGGATTTTTATAGCAGGGCTTCTAAGTGAAGAAAGGCCAGTTATTCACCCTGTAATAACTCACTCTTACTTAGACTAGGACTTTCACAGGTTTTAGGGAACATAA
The DNA here is from genome assembly GCA_013399835.1 of Leptocoma aspasia. Classification (NCBI taxonomy): domain Eukaryota; kingdom Metazoa; phylum Chordata; class Aves; order Passeriformes; family Nectariniidae; genus Leptocoma; species Leptocoma aspasia. The sequence goes on along the minus strand of VXAX01000688.1, from coordinate 132,730 downwards.
TCCTTGATACATTTTTCCCTGCATGAGGGCTTTGACAGAAGTGCTGCAAATAGTTTCAAGCCTAGGTAGCTTTGCCCTGTGATGCCTTTTTCCCAGTGGGATGCTCTGAGCAGCTCAGGTACCTGGAGCAGACTGGGGCAGAGAGGGGAGCAGGGCTATGGGTCACCACGGGGCACAGGCAAATCCTCGCTGGAGGCAGTGACAGAATGTGGCTCCCAAGTGACCCAGGGGAATGGGCTGTGTCACAAACTCTCGTCTGGTCAGGGGAACTCTTGCTTAGTGCAGTAAAACCAGCTGGCATGGGGCCCCAGAGCTCGGTGGGTGCTCTGCCAGATGAAATCTGGTCTCTGGGAAAGGCAAGGATGTAGCACATTCCATCGGGTTGGGAGTTGCCAAACAGAGGAGGAGAATTTAATTGCAAAATCTCCCCTCATCATCTAAAATGTGCCGCAAAAGATGAAAACAATGGATCCTGCTACCCTTGGGTCTGTGGTGCTGACCAGGCCTGGTGCAGCCTCCACTCCCATGCTGGGAGGGCACCCCCCCTGACCAGCTGCCAGCACTGGGGCTCTGGACACAGGTGCAGGATAAGTCCCAGATGGCCCCAGGGGTGGCTGGAGGAGCAGCTGGAGTGTCCCTGCACTGGGTGGCAGGATGGCATTGGGCAGCTCGGCCACCCACCTTGCCCCTGCCAGCCTGAGCAGTGACTTGGGGTTTCTTTCCCTTCTCAGCCCTCAACTCCACCCTGAACCTGGGGAAAAGCCAGCAGAGATGGCTCAAGGCAGGCAGGAAGAAGAGCTGCAGACCACAGTGTGGGGAAGGCTGGGGTGGCAGCAGTACAGTCCCTCCTCTACAGCCACCACACTGGGGCAGCTGAGGGCATGGGCTGGTAGGACCCAGTCCCCTTAGCCAGGAGCTCTGATGGATGGCAGGAAGAGCTCCCTGCATGGCCAAAGCCCTACGGCTGGAGGCTTCCCTGATCTACAGTATTTGTCTTTGCTGTGAGCATCACACTTGTCTTGTTTCCATGTGGGAAAGGTGTGAGATAGATCCGTGTGCTGTCCCAGGAGTGTTCTTGCACACATGGATCCTCACTGCTTTGTACTTGACTCCGTTTGTGGGGCCAAGGCACACCCATTGTCTTAGGCTGCTCTGAATACTTCTGCATGGAAGGGGATGGGTTTCTGAAGGGTTGCACTCCTGGATCCAAGGGATCCCCTGCCCCCTTCAGCAACCCCATGCATTTAGGCTCTCTCTTCTCCAGGGTGCAACAGAATAACAGGAGCATCCTCATGTGCCCAAGCGGGGCAGGGATGGGACCAGGGGCTGCAGTGGTGAGACCAGCCAGAAACACCCCTGTGACTCAGCTGGGTCATGCTCTGCCAGCTTTCCCTCTTCAGTGGAATTTCACTTGCTCCTACAGAAAAGCATGGCAGGCCTGGGACCCGGTGACATTCTTGTGTCTGCTGGTTTGCAGAGCTCTGCTGTGCCCGCTGACAGGGGCACTGTGCTCAGTGTGCCCCGGGAAGGAGCTGGGGGCCATTCAGAGCCGGGGACCATAGCGTGCTGCTGTCCAGCACTGGGTACAGGGGCTTGCAAGGTACTCTTCACAGCAGCACAGCGGGAGATGAGAGCAGCTGAAGCTGCCTCTTGCTTGAGCTCATCCTCCCTCCTCCACCCTGGGAACATCTTAAGATCATGGCCAGGCTGCTGCAGCCCAGGTTGCACAATCCTGGGTCCTTTGTCCTTTGCTTATCTGCCTTATCGAGGAGGAAGAGATAACCAGTCATCTTCAGTGCCCTGCAATCAGCATATTTCTCAGGCTCGTAACTCCTCTTATCAGGCTGATCTCTCACCGAGGCCGAGGTTTCCCATGCACCTTTGTACTCCAAGAATGCTCCCAGGTCTGTGTTCAGCCTTGTGCAAAGTCTCGACAAAGCTGTGAGCTTTCTCCCAGACCCCACAGACCTGGCTGTGGCCGAGCCCCACACATCGAGCCCCACACATCGTTGCGATGGCTCTGGCTGTGGCGGGTGCAGGGCTCGGGGCTGGCACAGGGCTCGGGTCTGCACAGGGCTCGGGGCTGCACAGGGCTGCCAGACCCGCAGCCTCTCCAGAGGCAGCAGGAGCTGCCAGGTGCTTGCCTGAGCCAGCTGGGACAGGCACCCAGCTCTTCGCCCTAAGGCCTTGGTTCGGGCAGGGGTGACACAGAGGGACCTGGGCTAGAAACAGGGCCTGTGGGGTAGGATTTTGGGCAGAAGTACCTGGCTCCCTGGGAAGTTGTTGGCTACCACCCTGACACTGAAACCTTGGGGGTGCCCAGGGCTCACACAGTGGGGACAGGTTGTTCCCAGCCAAATCAGTTCTGAGTGGGCTGGGAAAGGGGAATGGGCACAGATTCAAAAGAGGTTTGCCCTGATCCTGCTCTGTCCCAGCTTCCCAAGCCCTGCTGTACCCCCCTGTCCTGCCGTGGAAGTCCCAGTGCTGTCCCAGTAATGCTGACCCAGCACTCCAGCATTGCAGCTGATAGAATAGGCTGGAGGGACTACAGGTCACCAGTGTCACCACCATGGTGGCCTTTCAATGTGACCCCCACTAAGAGCCCCTCTGTGTGGGGAATGTGCATGCCCTTGCCCACAGCAGGCAGCCCATGTCCTGTCCCATGTCTATCCCACTGGGCTCAGACCCATGCCCATGAGCAGGACCCTACAGTGGGGCACATGGAGCTGCAGCTCCTGACTCGTCCCTATCTTGGGACAAGTCACTTTGCCCCCAAAGCCTCCCTGTGGCAATAGTTCATGGTTTTTGTGGGACTACCAGGCTGATCCCTGTTGCTGTGGGTCCCAGATGCTGCTCTGTCCCCCCCAGGTGAAGGGACTGTTGGTCCCTTGGACTGCCCAGAGCCTGTTCAGTGCCCAGGGTGTGGAATGGGTCTCTGGCATGGGTCTGCCCAACTGTCTTGGTGCTGGTGACTGGGGGCTGAAAGAAGGGGATCTAATCCCAGCTGGGGAGCTCCTGCTGCACCCACCTCATGGAGCATGGGGCCACCCCACCCTGAGGCATACAGCAGGGGCTGGAGCACAAAGCAGGGCTGCTGTAGAGGTGACAAGTGCGTGCAGAGGTGGGATCCCACCACTGAGAGTGGCCCTGCTCAGCTCAGGAAAGAACCTGGTGTGGAAATAAGCAGAATGGGGATGCTGCAGCATCCTCTCTCCCCTGGACATAGCAGCATTTGCTGGCGATGAGACGTCATGGTGGGAACAGCAGCAGTTTTTGGTGTTCCTGTAGGATTAATTCCCAGAGATGAGCAAGGGTGGGCAGGAGCTGTGAGTGGGCAGCACGTGCAAGGCCAGGAGGAGATAGCTCTTGTGCTAGGCACAGCCCAGCCGGGGAGAGTGCCAGGGGACGACTGTTGCTGCCTGTGGAGCTCTGCAGCACTCACGTGGGGGTGCTCAGCCTTGGGGGGCTGAGCTCTGGGCTCAGCTCCCTCACCCAGGCTCTGTCATCCCCAGGGTGACCCAGCCAAGAGGGGGAGAGGTGAATGAGAGGCAAAGGGGTTTTTATTTTCAAGATGTTTTATAATGGGATTATTAGTTCCCAAGAAGTGTTTCAAATTGATTTGGTAAGGAATCGCTTTCCTTTCTCCTCCATGGGGATGGGGTGGGAATCCAGCCTTTGGTGTGAACCTCGCAGAGCTCTGGAAGCCACAGATCTGACAAGCTCCCAGCACACTGGAAGGACATGCTGGGCTCCCCGCAGCCCCATGCACCTTACTCGTGCCTTTTGCTCCATCACTGGTGCAACTCCGAGGTGTGCGGCATCCAGGCAAGCTGGGCTGCAGTCCCAAGGGAGATGTGGCTCCACTGGGGAGGCCTCTGCCTGTCTGAAAGGGGAGAGAAAAACCCTCCTTCAAACTCTCCCCCCCCCTTTCCCCCGGAAACCCCTGTTTTTCTGGGGAATCCAGCCTTTCCCAGCTCAGTTTTCCCATGTGCCCGGCTGGCATCCTGTGCTCGGCGCCTGGTGGCCCTTTCACCCTGTCGGTGAAGGGAGCACAGGCATCTTCAAAAGCCCTGGGAAGAATTTGGTGGGAGGGGGAGAAGGGGTTTTACAAGTTCCCATTCAGAAATGGTCACTTTGAAGTGATGTAGCATTTTCAACCCTTTGAAGAGCCACAATTAGGAGGGGGCTGGTGCAAGCAAAGGCAAAACTACAGGGTGACCATCATGGCCTTTCTCTCCTCAGGCTTTTAAGGCATGAACTTTCCGTCCCTGCCTGCCTTTTTCCCACGAGCCCGGGATGGGGTGGGATTGGGGTGTTTGGGGGAGTTGGAAGTTTCCCATCCCCCCCTGCAGGGAAGGAGGGGTCTGCCATTGGCTTTGCCCATTAGCAGCAGGACAGCGGAGGGAGCATATTGGAAGAGGGAGCAAATTACTCAGTATCCCTGCAGGCACACAGAATGTCAGTGTCCTGTCAGTGTCCTGGTGCCATGTTCTGGCCAAGGAAATTTTAGGGTCCATGATGGCGAAAGCTGCTGGCCATGGGTGCTGCATGCTGGCAGTGTCATTCCCATTGCATTGGATCTGAAAGTCCCACCCAAGGTCGATGTCCCTCCCTTCAGGGTCTGGTGCTCGAGAGCAAGGAGAGCAAGGAGAAAAAAGGGTGCCCAGGCTGAGGCCGCCCCATGCCACCAAACAAAGGAGTGGCACAGGGCAGAGGGAGGTGGGAACAGGGGCAGGACAGAGCCCCTGTTCTTGCCATGGGGATCTGCCACCCGCTGGCAGGCTTTATCCTGGAGGAACCCCTGGGAAATGAACTCCTCCTCCACACCCCTGCTCTGGATAGCTCAGGAATCTCCCAAGAGCAGCCTGGGTGTTTCACCGCTTGCCAGAAATTGGAGAAAATGGGAAATTGAGGTCATTGTTTTCCCTTTAAGGATAGATACCAGTGTCCAAAGCAGATGCAGGGGGTGAAGGAAAGGTCCATACATGAGTGGGGCCATGGGCCACTTGCCCAGGGCACAGCCCTGGTGAACCCAACTCTTGCCCAGTGCCTCAGACAGGGCTTAGGGCTGCTTCCCCTTGTGCTGTGGCAGCAAACCCCAAATTAATGCTTCTGCTGCACAATGTGGTGGTGAAGGGTTGACCTGCAAATCCCCCCTGAGAACATCTCCAGTGACAGTCATGACCCTGAGCGTGGCTGTTTGTGTGCTGGGAACTGGGAGTGACCGTGCCCCACCAGCTTGGGCTGGTAATCTGCCCTGGAAGGTCTTGTGGGGGACTGGGGAACCCCCCTGAACCAGGAGCTGGTGTGAGCTGATCCTTCCACACCTCCCCAGGGCTGTGGCTCTTTCTGCTCATGCGATGGGCAGGCCCAGACTCCGCTGCACAGCTGGGAGATGACTCTGTCGGGACAGGACAGCTCTGCCAGGATGGGATGGCCGTTTCAGGGCTGTCTCCAGCCGTGCGTTCCCCCACGATAATCCCCAGCATGTCCCAGCTCCTGACGGCTCTGGAATGCAGGGAAGGGCCAGCTGGGAATGCTGGTGTCCCTCTCGGTCCCAGCTGGCTCTTGACAGGGTCCCCGTGATCCTGAAAAGGGTCGTGTGGACACCCCAGAATTGCCGCTAGAGCGATGCAGGATGCCTTTTGTTGTCTTAATTGTTGCCTGAGCAGGACAGACCCCCCTGTCAAAACGGAGACATCCCGCAGCAATAACTGCAGACTGTTCCCGGCTGCCAGGCTCCTTGATGGATGGGAGGCAGCTCAGCCTGCCGCTTCCGCTGCCCGGATCTGGAGACCTGCCGTGCCCCCGCTGCCGGCGGGAGAGCCCTCACGGGGTGCCGAAACTGCCGGGTCTGGGCACTCGGTGTGCGATGGCAGCGATCCCCCGTCCCGGGGGACAGGGCTGGGAGTATGCGGGGACAGCTCAGGGGACACGGCCCCGCGTCACTGTAACTCTCGCCCGGGGTACGTGCTGGGAGGTGTAAGGGTCACACACTGGGGATGGGGTCACGCACAGCCCAAAGCCCCGTGTCCGCGGGCAGGTCGGGAGTGTCGTGGGTGCCATTAGCAGCTGATCACGGTGGCGGTTTAATTAAAGCAGCAGTAAGGGTTTCCCTGCTGTTTGTTTGCCCCATAACGCAGCCGGGGGTGGGGGCACAGCCCCGCTCCGAGAGCAGCCTGGCCTGACCTGTGAGAGGGAGGCAAAACCACTGCACCCAGAACAACAGCAGCACTGATGCCGTTACCCAGACCCGAACAGACCCCAAGACACGGCAAAGGAACTGCAGGACGTGCCAAGTGGCTGCAGGGGAGCAAGTGGCTGCACGGGTGCCACACTTAGGGCAGGCAGTTGCTGGATGCTGGTGACCAACCACCTTCTCCCAGATTCAGGGGATGCTCCTCCCTGGGATGCAGGGCAGAGCCTGGACCCCTTCAGGGATGACAGGCCCTTCACAAGGGTCATTCACAAGGCTGAGCACAGATTCTGCTCATCACACCAGTGACTGATGGTTTATCTGCTGTCTCCTCTCTCCACAGGCTGCCCAGGGAGCCAGAGCTGCAATGTCACCGTGCCAGTCTGTGACACAGCTCAGCCTGGCTGCGCCCCACACGGCAAGCAGGCGGAGAGGATGGAGCAGTGTGGGGCAGCCGTGGTGTTGGCAGAGGACACAGTCCTACAGGTCGCTGCCATCCCCCCCGGGGTCTTAGACAGAGCAGAGCTCACTGACTTCTACTGCTGCACCTGCTGTGGGAAAGTGTTTTGGGAAGGGTCCCATTTTGGACATGTCATCTCCCAGTTTCAGGATGTTCTTGTGGCCTCTGGGGACACACAGAGCATCTATGAGCTGAGCTGAGCTGAGCTGAGCTGGGCAGAAGCACGGGGGCTCTACAGGGGAACTGGGACTGCCTGGGGAACCGGGACTGCCTGGGGAACCTCAGCAGATTTTGGGCATTGCTTTTCCAGAGAGAGGCTGGAAGTGGGGAGGGGGGAACTCTCATTTTGGGATCCACCACAGAGGGCACTGTCGCAGGTGCACCAGTGGTTTGCAACAGCCCAAAAATACATGGCCTCCATGAGATCATTAAAGCAGAGGTGGCTGAATAATGGACCCTTTGCTTTATTTCTGCCCCTCTCCAAGCTATGCATGGTGAGATGGTGGCAGAGCTTTGCTGACCAAAACCACCACCCCAGCAGTGCTGACCCCACCACAGCCACACATCCCAGTGCCTCTCTTCCCGCTCACTCACGGGGAACAGGAGCTGCATCCCCAACAGCAGCACAGGGCAGAAAGCATCCTGAGCACTCCCAGCCTGTGGGACATATGCCAAGCCTCAAGCCATCCCCAGCATCCTGCTCACCCTGACCCTGCACTCCCAGCACTCCTTGGAGGCAGCTGCTGGGCGCAGGCGTGGAGGTGTGGGGAGGTTGAGCATTGCTGGGCTCAGGAAATCTCTGGGTGCACTACGATGCCCACTGGCACCTGCACCCCCTGTGCTGCAGCCTGGGATGCCCCAGCAGGGCCAGGCTGGTCCTGGGGGGGCTCCCACTGGTGCCAAAGCTGCCAGCCTCCTCCTGTCCTGGGGAGGTGCCTCAGGACAGCCCCGTGCCCACGCTCTGTGCAGCGTGCACAGGAGAGGCAATAACATGTGTGGGCCCACCAATACCAGGAACTGGCATCACTGGTGGGACTGGTCAGAGGAGGCTGCATGTCACCATGGAGATCCCAGGCCAGGTCCTGCAGCTCCAGGGCGCTGCGGTCCAGTGCCTCCCGATCCATGGCCAGGCTCACACCATTCCATCCTCTAATCTGTTTTAACTGCCAGGCCCTGATGTTATTGTTGAGAGGGTCTGAGGAGCTCTTGGCTGAGGTGTGACATTTATGGGCCAGCGAAGCACTTGCCGAGGCAGCTCATGCTGCAGCGCAGCACTCATTTTCCCTCTTCCAAAGTTCCTGGCCACATGGTACCAGGGGATCCTTCCTCCCAGGGACATCTCACCCTCTGGCTCGATGCTTTAATAAAAGAAACAAACCATTTTTCCACTTTAAATATTCTTCTTTTCCACAAGATCCATAATATTAATGCCTGAGCATTAATTGGTACAAGTGACCCTAAAAGGCAACCATCCCCACACTGCCAGTATCAGGCACTGAGCAGCCCAAGCCCCCCAGGCTCCCCACAGACTCATCCTTGTGTCATCATCCTGCTTCTTCAGAGTTTGTTCTGGGAGGGCAGAAACTGGGGATGAGGCAAAGCAGGAATGATGCAGAGCCTCCAACTGCTGGCCCCCACAGCGTGCGCTGCTTCATCATGCCATGAAATAAACCTCTCCAAAATGGAGTTAACCTTTCCAGGACCTGATTAGGGGAAGCTGCTGAGCCACATGCACATCTGACCACTCATGGGCACTTCTGGCCTTTGCTTGCTGGGTTTTCCAGAGCTATGGTTTCACATTCATCTGCCACTGCTTCCGCCGTGGAGGGGAGCTCATAGGAGATGAGGACACACACCCCTGTCCCTCACCTGGAGACAACTGCCTAGAAGGTACCTTTCCCTCTGACCCCTGGGGACAGTAGGGTCACCTCCTGGCTAACTCCAGGATTTTATCTGCTTGGGAGCTCTCCCAGCTTAGGGGTGAGCTCTTGTGCTTACAGTCAGGGCTGTGCTAGGGCAGGGTCCCATGGCTGGGACTTGTTCTAGGACACCAACCCAGGGCAGAATCCAACAAGTGGTGTGTACCTGTGAACATGGCACAAAACAGCTCCTAGAGGATTCCATCCAGCTCCTGGGGACAGGAACAGTGGCTGGGACCCAGCATAGCACCTCTTCCTTCCTGCTGCGCACAGGAGGTGGTGCCGTGGTGGGAAGTGTGCAGCAAGGTCACCTCCAATCATAGACACAGTCAACAGCAAATTCCACATCAGATTAGCCTTGAGGAGCATCCAGGAGGTAATAAATTGTCCCGTTTTGAATGGTGGATACATATCAAAGGGAATTAAAGCAGCCTTCTGATCAGCCTACAATATTGTTTCCTTATCTGGCTGCTTAAAAAAAATAATTACAAAATCCCATTGTCTGTGTCATACTAATGTTTAACATTTATTAGGGCAGTAATGAGCCCTCCTTGGTTTTATGGAGCCATTTGATCCTGTGTAGGAAGGGCAGCCCCAGCAATGTTCTGGCAGGGATGAGCGCTCTGGGTGGGCTGCCCACTCCAGAGCCCATGGATCCCCATAGCCCCCATGGGCTTGCTTCACCTGCGCTGAGCTCCTGCCTTTGCATGACAGGATGTGATCATGAGGGGACCCTGGGATAAAACACACTGAGGAAGGGTTTTATTGCTCTTTATCATGAATGAGATCTGGCTGAGCAGCATCCATCCCTCAGCCCTGGGAAACCACACGCTGCATCGGATGTCGGACGGTTCCTCTCCTCTCCTTGTGTACTCCTGCACATCCTTCAGAGTTTGACAGGGACAAGGTGTTTGACGCTCAGGCCAGCTTTAGTTTACAAATGAATATATCAACATTGTTCCTCATCAGGCAGGAATGCACTTCCCTCCCTTCTCCCCCACCTTATCCCCATCCCCTTCCGAGCAAACTTCCTTCCTCCTGTAATCTGGAGCGGAAACCTCGCCACATATTTGACTGGCTCACAGAAACCAGCTTAGTGTTCCCTGGCATGACTTTGTGCCTTGAACTAGGGCTGGTTGGTCCCTAAGGCAGCCAGCAAGGCATGGAAGGAGGAGGAGGGTGGGGGCTGTATCACTGCCCATCCTCATCCTGGAGCCGCTCTTCCAGCCGGATGCTCCAATTGTGCTCCCAGCTGCTCAGCTGCCGTTTTCAAATAAACCAGTGTGGTTTTGGACACAGATCCAGCCTGAGTTGGCTGTGAGCTCCAGCTCTTGTGCTGCCCCACACCACAAGAATGCTGCTCCCACAGGGTAGAGTTGCTGCTCACTGTGAGGGGAGAAGAGAGAGGTGTCTGTTGAGGAGGGACATTCGCATCAATCAGGGGATGTTTGATCCCTGGGGAATAGCCTGGGACCAGACTCTTCCCATCAACCTGCCAATGTGTGGGCATGACCCTTAGGCACATGAGCTTCTATCACTCACCAGGCGTGTGTCCCATGGGGGCTATGGCCGTGTCACCCCCAAGCCTGCTTAGATCCCAGGGTTGTCCCCACGGTACAGCCAGCAGGTACAGAGGCCACTCCTGGTGGGCTGTAATGAGTCTTCTGGGGGAACTGTGCAGTGGGAGCAGTGGGATGACATATCCCCATCCCACAGGCACCACAAAGGCCTGGCCATGCAGTGCAACCAAACAGATTGCCCAGAGAAGCTTTGGCTGCCCCTGGATCACTGGAAGTGTCCAAAGCCAGGTTAGACGGGGCTTGGAGCAAACTGGGATAGTGGAAGTTGTCCCTGTCCATGGGAGGGGGTGTGACAAGATAAGTTTGAAAGATCACTTCCAACCCAAACCAGTTTGTGGTAAGTGGCCCCAAGAACCATGTGTCTCAGGAGATGGCAATTTCCTGTCACCAAAACCCTGCACTGACACTGGATTCAATCCTGGAGCTCATTCAGGTGATCCAGGACAAAATAATTACGGCCCAAAGGTGGGGAGGTTGGCCCAGGGCACATAAAACCAAGGTCTGTGTCTCCAACGAACTCTATCAGCACCTGCAAAGTGAAGATATGGTCCCTCCACGTACCGGTTTTCCAGGTCAGAAACCACACAAGCAGCTGCCAGCACACCAGGTCAGGGAAATGTGATGGCGTCAGTTTAGCAGAATACGGGCTGGAGCCATGGCAGTTTGGAGAACATGTTTTCAGGGTCCACAGGGATATCAGTCAAGGGGATGCCTTGGCATGGCCTAGCAGCACTGAGAGACTGGTGCAGCTGGAGATCCCTGCCTGTGGCACCAGGCAGGAATCCTCCAGCTCCAAGTGTGTCCCAGCTGATGGCCTTTTGCTCCAGGAGTATTTTTGTGCTGTCAGACACTGAGACCATAGTCTACCTCTGAAGAGCTGCAGCATTTCCAGCAGGATAAGGACTGACAAGATGGAGAACTGGAGTGGTTAAAGGCCAAGCTGCAGTGAGCTAACCCAAACTGTCCAGCCAAATACCATGTCCTCCAGCCCAGGGACACCCCTACCTGTCTGCTCCCCAGAGGACAATAACTATGTGTAGTCTTATGACCCTGCTTGAGTCTCACTTAGGTTTTAAATCCTGTTTGTCACAGGCTGGGAGGGATCATGCAGAGCAGCATCTACGGTGACATCCATGGGAAGTGGCAGTACCCAGACCATGTTCCTGCAGTGGCCCCTGTGGTGTGGGAGTCCCAGGAGGATGCTCTCGTCCACAGAACTTCCCAAACCACTCATGAGAGCTTTTCTTGTGGTGGTGTGCTCCCCACAGAGGACACAAGGGCACCCACGCGTGTCCTCACCACAAAAGCGTGATGTTTCCCTTGCAATCCCCCAGCTCTGGCCTCAGGAGCTCTGCCTGCAGGGCTGGCAGGGTCCCAGCCCACCCAGGCACAGTCTGGGTGCCACCGAAGGCTCCTGGTGTGTGATGTGTCCATGGGGAGAGCATGAGGCCAATCCCACGGCCACGGCCCTGGCTGTGCAGCTCTCAGACCACACGGAGGACGGGTGTGCCCTGAGACCCCCCTCGACCTCTTCCCCACCATGGACAAGGATCCCCTTTCTTGCCCCCAGAGGTGAATCCGCACAAGGGAGACTGTTCCCAGCAGCCACAGCCCCGGGTGGGCTCCCTGCATCCCCACACCCCACATCTCCGCGGTGGGCAGGCGGCATTGGCCAGCCTCGCGTTTCCCCATCGGGGCTCCGGCAGCCGCTTTGCCAAAAAGCCGGGAGGCAAAGCGCCGGCGTAGCCAGAGGCGGAGGAAACCTCCGCGCTTCCTCCGGCTCCGGGGAGCCGAGCGGGCAGGGCGCTCTCCCTCGCACGCCTTGCGCCGGGGCTCTGCGCTGGGAAGAAAAGCTCCCGTCTTTCCCACGCTCTCCGACACATTTTAATGAATTAAGTGGAGGCACGCCCCCTCGCCGCCTGCCCCGGATCCGTCCCCCCGGCTCTCCGGCTCCCTGCAAGGAGGCCTCGGGGGTGGCTGGACTCTCGCTGCTGCCGTGTCCGCCTGGTCGGGAGGACAGGCATGACCTGGTGGGGTTTTTTGGAAGAGGGCTGCGACGTGCCCAGCCCAGCGCGCCCAGCCCCAGGGCGGCTCTGAGCCCCGCCGGCGATGCCGGTGGCAGCCGGCCCTTCTCCCTCCCGCGGGCTCTCACGGGCACGGGGAAATTTGGCCGTCACGTCTCCTGAGGAGGGGAAATTTGTTCCGCGCCTCTTGGCGTGACCGTTCGCTTAAGGCATCGCAGCTCCGAGGCCCTTCCCCGCCTCCCGCCACGTCTTCCCCTCGACTCAGAAGAGAGCGGGTAAATCACTGGGTGGGACTACTACTACTGGTTTTGCAGGGCCCCATAAAGCGAGGGCAGGGGCCTCCCAGCGCCGGCCGCGGCCCCTGACAGCCCCTTCGCAGCCGGCGGGCAGAGAAGCCGTGCAGGGAAGCCTGGCTCGGCCGTCACACCGCTCCCGGCTCCTCTCCGGTTACAGAGCTGGGTA
>VXAX01000688.1:95376-115291 GCA_013399835.1 Leptocoma aspasia | reverse complement strand
CCGTGGGCTGGGGCTCCTGGCCGGCCGCGGCCTTCCTGGCGAGGAGGAGCAGGAAAGTCTTCTTCCTCTCCAAGGTTCTCCCAGTGTTTTCCCACCACTGACTTTTTTTTTGTCGAGGCGACTCCGTTGGAATATGACAGACGTGGTTTTCTCACCCCGATTGCTCCTGGGTTTGGTTGATTTTGCGTTGGGTTTTCTGCTTTGGTTCTTCCTTGGTTGTCTGAAGAAAGTCTGCGTCCTCACCCGCTCCACGAATCTGTTCAGCACACGTGAGATCCCAGGAAAAGACGTTGAGTCTTCGTGGGTTTGTGTGTAAAGGGGGATTAGCAAATCCTGGGCTGTTTTTTTCTTTTTAAAAAAAAAGTGAAATAAACTCTAGAGGCAGAGGATTTGCTTTTGCACAGAAAAGGGGCGCGAGCGCTCTCTGCTGCCTACAGAGATGCTGGAAAACTACTGAAAAGAGTTTGGGAACTTTTATTTTTTCTTTTGGTGAAACTTGGATAACACTTCTCAATGCAGAACGATTCACTTGACGTATGTACACTCACCCACCTTTTATAGGAGATATATATCCCACCATATATATCTTTATAAAGGAAAGGGAGGAAGAAGAGCGAGCCACCCGAAGGCGCATTTTGAAGTGACTGCACGTATAATCGCAAATGCTGCTTTTTTATTGCTATGGCACAAGAACATCCATTTGGAAAATGTGGAAAAGTTCAGAAGTCTCCTTTCTCCCACTGGTTTTTCAGCCCTCTTCTCGTCTGCACTAAAGCCATCTGTATCACTGCCGTCTCCCCGCTTGTTCCTCTCTTGCTCCCTGCATCCAAACCATTCCGATTAAAAAAGAGAAAAGGAAATAATTACCTGCTGGTTTATTGGGGTTGTGTCTTACCTATTTATCATGTCTGTATATATTTGTGGGTGAAGATTGTGAGCCTAGTTTTGTTTGAAGCTGATGGTGAGTGTTTCAAAAATATGGTTTGGGATATATGCTTTGTTGTTGTTCTTCTTTTTTTCTTTTCCTAGTCTTAAAACTAAAACAAAAAACAAAAAAAAACACCCTAGAGTCTGCCCTGATTATTTCCCATTGCACTGAATATTCTACTTTGTCTCTGATAGTTTCATCTGCAGTTGTTTGCGTTTTGTTGGGTTTTTCATTTGTTTTTGTTCTTTGTCCACTTCAACAATTTGAGATGATTTCAAAAACTCCAGATTTAAAGCAGAAAAAGAAAAAAGCCCTGTCAGAAGTGTCTACTGCTATTGCTGTAATTTGCAAGGAACTGCTTGGCTGAAGTCTTTCTGTGAGCATGGAAGGGGGTGTCCAGCACTTCCACTGGTGCTTCTGTGCGATAGTTACGGGGTGGGAACATGACCTTTCCTAGTGAGGTTTTATTGTTGTTACCAGATGGTTGCACATTTTTTTTTTTTTACGTAAATGGATTTGCCACAATGAAATGTCATAACATTTATGACATGATATTAAAAAGTGTATTGTAAAGCCAAGTTCTAGATGGATTTTTAAAAAGAAATCTTGGTTATAAACCCAGTCTAAAGGGAGCTCTGTCCAGTGTTGTAAAGACAACATGATGTAACCCATATTTATATTTTTATAAAATACCTATTAAGACTGTGAATCTCCTGTGTGAATTGCTGGGTGAGTTGTTTAAGAAAAGTATTGTTCCTTTTCAGCCTCTTGGAGCTTTAGACACGCTGAGATTTTTGGGAAACTGTATGTCGGGGAAGGGGGTTTGCTCTGAAATTGTGAGTTGATGTATTTTTACATCTCCTTGTATTTTACTGAAAAGCTGCTGCCCTTCCTAGTCCCTAGAGTTTCAATTTTCTATGCAACCCCCACACCCCCGTCTCTCTTGATCCTGAGAAGTAAAAGGGATGCAGATTGATTCAAATTGAAATGAGGGTCCCCCCACCCCCCTTGTTGGCTCATCGTGCTGCTGACCCTTCACGCCAAAACGGGGAGTACAAGAAAAAAAAAGAGGCAGGTGGGGGAGGCTCTTTCGTGCATGACTGGTTGCCTTCCAGCAGTCATCTTTTTAATTATTATTATTATTTTTTTAAGAAGAATATATTGATAATGTCAGTGAAATAAGCAGACATTGAAGCTGATGCACAGATTGCTCCAGAAAGGAGTTTTTCTGTAGGTTTTTCTTTAGATGCGAATACCTTTTTTAATTATGTTAATTAATGTTAAGAATTTTTAGGCTTATATTGAAGCTGTATGTGGGTCACTATATGATCATTTCTAACTGGATAAAGTCTGTACAGTACAGCATATTCCTGAGTGTATGATATAGACATGTAGTCCCAGAGTGCGAAATTTATAAATAAATTTTTCATTGATCTTTTTATAAAAAAAACCCAAGGCTGTTTTGCTTGTTCTTTTCCACGTGGTTATTGGCAATCCTGGGTGTTTCCTGTGGTGGGGGATGGCTGGCTGGGACCCCAGGTGTCTCTTCTGTAGTCAAACCTGCAGCTGTTCTGGGTTTGGATGAACTCCTGGAGGGGGATGGCTGGGGTGGATTTTGAGGGAAGTGTGGCTCCTTCCCACAGGCTGGAAGAAGTTCCCTGGGCCCAGGGGTGTCCTGGTTTGCCCCATTCAAGCGTTCAGAGGCTGGTAGAGGGGTGATGGCTCAGACCAAATCCTGGTGCTGGATGGGCATGTGCTGTTTGACACATTCCTAAAGAAGCTACTTGTCCCCAGGGCGTGAGGGGAGAGCTCAGCAGCCAGTCCGGGGATGGGGGGATTTGGGGTGCATTTTTGGGGCTGCAGCCTCAGCCTCTCTGTCTGAGCACTCCGCAGCTCCCTGCAAACTTTCCAAGCTTTTTGATTGCAGCCTGGGCCCCAGCAGTGGTTTGAGGTGCCTCAGGCTGTGGGGAGGGGGTCAGTGGTGTCTTCAGCTGCCCCAAGGAAGGGACACAGGGTCAGGGTCAGTGTGGCCTCTCCATCCCCAAAAGCATCCCTGTCCTCTGGCGTGGCTCAGAGTGGAGCAGTGCCCAGCAGGTCTGAGCTGTTCTCTGCAGGCTTTCCCAGCAGCACCCGGCTGCTCCAGGAAGGGGAAGAGCAGAGGCAGCCCTGTGCCTGCACTGCTGGGCTCTGCCCAAGGCCAGGGCTTTGAAGGTACAATGCAGGCAAGCCTCCCTCACTGGCACTACTGGCGGGTCAGATGAGGCTTTTTCTCTATCAATAATTCTGCTAGCTCTGCAAATGCCAGGGAAATTTGTGCCGTGCTCAGTTTGGCTCTGGGTGTGGGTTCCCAGGGATGCAAGGAGTGGTGTCCTCCAAACATAGTGGGGGAAAAACCTGGAGAAAAGGCCCAGTGTGACATTTCCAGGTTGGCCAAACTCCACTCCAATGTGCCAAGCCCCGTGCCATCTGCTGCCAGCACGGGCCAGTGCCTGGCACAGACACAGCTGGTGTCCCTAGGTGCCCTAGGGACACGCAACCACCCGGGTAGCAGCCTCGTGTGGACAATACAGGCACCAAGTGACCCAGATAGATTTGAGCAGGAGAAAAAAAACTATGCCAAAACCATCAGTCACAACCACTGGTGGTCCTAGGGTTCCTTCACCCGGGGTCCTGTGGCAGCTGCTGACTCCAAATCTGTTTGGGGGTATGGGGCAAGCACAGCTCCCCTCTCCAGCCGTGGCACTGTGTGACATTGACCACCAGCCTCTGCTGCCAAATCTCACCGTGGCTGTGCTCCCCAGGGTGCATGGGGTTACACCTGCGGGTGGAAATAATCCCAGCCTCATCCCTTTGCACTTGGAATGCTGCAAAACCTTGTCCTGGCACCTGCACTGGGATTGCACAGAGCTGGGCTCACCTGGCTTGGCTCAACCCTGCAGCTTCTCACGTTCACCTTGTCCCAGGGCCCCAGAGAGCTGGGCTGGGCCAGCCACCACCTCAAGGATGGGTTTTTCTGGGTAAACACAGAATTCCTGTGTGTGGCTCCTCTCCCCACAGTGGATGGGGTGGGCTGGGGTCTCCAGCAGGCCCTTATTTGGGCACCCCCCTGGAGCCAAGCCCAGCAAAGCCCCTCAATGTTCCCCACATGTGATGGCCCGAACAGTGGAAATGTGCTGAGGACACAGCTGAACCCCAACCCCAGGGCTGAGCACCCTGGGCAGCAGCTGCCCTGGTGCCAGGCTCCTCCCAAGGCCACCCCACTTTGCAGCTTTCTTCTACAGAAACCCTGTCCAAGAAATCTAGGAACTTCAAAGACTTGATTTTTTTACCCTTTTGTTCTTTCCCTTTTCTATTTTTGTTCCAATAACACAAAAATATTGGATGGTTTGGTGGTGTAAGCACATTCTTCTAGCATTTTTGCCTGTCTCTGGTTGCATGTCATTGTCCATCAGCCGCATTACGTAGGTGCTGTTGTTCCAAGAGAAACCAAAGAAAGAATTTGAACTTTCAAGTGCTTCCTGCCATTGTCTTTTGCTTTTGTTTGTGCTGCTGACTCCAAACCAGATGGATTGGGCTCCCCTCTGGCTGGGGGGTGATGGGAAGTCAACACAGCCTGGCAAGATTTGACAGCTTTGTCTTCTCTTCTATTGCTCTTCATCCGTCAAGCCTGGCCATCAGCGCTGAATCAGCCGTCACATATGGATGTGGGGGAGGAGGTGGGATTTTATTTAAATTTCAGGGAGCTTAACACAGTAAATAATGAATGAGAAAGAAAGACAGCGAGCGGGCGAACAAGAGGGGACAGGCTGTAATCAAAATTCAGGACATTTTAAATAGATGCTTTGTTGGCTATTTGTATGACTATGATAATGCTGCAGCCCGACAGTCCAAAAGGAGTTACCTTTTTTAACAAAAAAAAGTCACAATCAACTTATGTTCAGTGCCAGCAAAGAGCTGGTGGCTCAGGCTACCCAGCCAAGCTGGCCTCATTTCCAAACTTCAGAATTTTTTGCCCCTTCTCAAGGCATTCTGGGCTCCATCTCTGTGGGTGGGTGGATGGATGGATGGATGGATGGACGGACAGTCGGACGGTCAGCAGCACCAGGGTCCTCAGCACATCATGCAGGACAGGACAGCTGATGGTTCCAGCTTGTTTTTGCTGCTGACCCAAAGCTGTTGCAGTATTTGGTGCTGGGACTAGGTGCAGAGGTCCTGTTCCACATATCCATCCCAGGTCACCCCGTTTCTGCTGCATGGAGTAATTTTTTGCTCTTCTTGGGGTGTACACGAGCTTCACTCACTGCCATGAGGTGAGCATGGGATTTTCAGTGCCATCCCTCATGCCTTGAAATCACTGTCACTCTACAGACCCCCACGCTTGGAGGACTGTGTCCTCCCCAGGATGTTCCCAGCACAGTGTAGGCAGCTCCAATTTCTCCTTGATGCAGCAAATGCTCCCCAGGGCACATGGTATGCCCCCAGGAATGACACTGCTCCATTTTGCAGGAAGGAGAAACCTCTTTCCAAAACCTCTGCAGCTGCCATGTTCCTCTGCCACCATGAGCACAAATCTTAGGGTGCCCAGGGAGAGGGGACCTCTGCGTCTCACCCTGGGTGGGACACACACCTGTAGGTTTAGTGGAATTTTTGGCTTTTTTTTGTTAACAGGTTTCTCATCCTGAGGAGAAGTGGTCAAGCAGGGCAACATCACGGTTTGGCTGGTTTTGGGGAAGACAGTGGATGGGGTTTGGATCTGGAAGGGTGGAAGTGCTTGGCTGGAGGGATTGAGGGATGGCAGGAGACCTGTGGGGATCACTAGGGACATGGAGGGGTGAAAGAATGCAGGGAGAGGGGCTGCCTGGGAGGGTTGGGGAATAGAAGCCTGATGGGATGGATGGGTAAAGGACAGGTAGAAGAATGAAGAGAGGCAAAGCTGGACAGCTGGATTGATGATGGGGTTGGGTGTGGTTGGGACAACTATTTTAACAGGATACTCCTCATTCAGCCTGACTCCAAGAGTGTTCTGCAGCTGGGAGCAGACCCTGAGGGTAAACCAAGGAGAGCAGCATCTCCAGCAGCACGGTCAGGTGATGGCAGATCTCAGCCCAGCTGAGCTGGTGGTGTCCTCCTGGCTCTTTTTACAAAGAGGCTCCCCAGAAGGGGAAAATTCCCTAACCAGCTGCATGTTTATCCCGGTAGGATGGCTATGGCTCTGCTGACCCGTCCTCAGTGGGGCATGGAGGGCGGACACAAGAATGGAGCAGTGGCAGAGTGGGGCCAGTGAGCAGAGCCCTGGACAGTGCTGGCTGGAGGGGACATGGACAGAGGGGACATTGGCTGGCCAACACTTGGTGGTTCTGCTTTGATGCATTTGGGGGGCAGCTGAGGCTGAGGCTTCACAGGGAGACTGAGCAGCACTCTGGGACTGATGGTTTGTGCTCCAAAACATGACAGCACAATGAACAGACCCTGGCTTCGAATGAATCTTGCAACCAAGGAGAGCCTCTGCTTGGAAGCAGTGACTCTGCAACCTCCTCTTACCCCAAGACTGCCATCTCTGTTCTTGTTTTCTCCAGGTGAAAAATCCCTTCTCACCTATGTGCAGTCCCCAGCAATGATCTCACACATGAATGCAGTTGCACAAACAGGCTCTGAATGTGTGCAGCCCTCAGGGTTTCCTGCCCTGGACTAGACTCTGATGTCTCAGTGTGGTCACCCCTCCAGCTGGGGCAGGAGGTGGGTGACAGCCCCCTGGACTCCTGATTTCCTTTAATTATGCCTAAACCGCTCAATCACCCAGTAGCTGGAGGGCTTTCCCTGGAGTGGGTGGAGGAGCTGGAGGCACCACTTGCAGTGTGCTTGAGGGTTTCCCTGAGTGCCCCATCCCATGCCCAGTCTGCCCCTTGGAGACGACTGCTGGATTTCCAGCAGCCTACCAGCCCTGGGGAACTGGTAGGTGCTGTGACACTTACTAGGTCTCTCGCTGGAGGCTTCGGTTTGGACGTCACAGATGGGGGACCCCAACCCAGCCTCAGGGGCCTGGGGCACCTGGTGGACTGAGGGAGCTGGGCTGGAGGTACAGGAAGGTGCTGGCTCAGCACCCATCACCCGCCTGTGCCCAGGAGCTGGGGGGCACAGGGCAGCCCTGGCCTCATGCCACAGTGCCAGGATAAGGCCTCGACCCCCAACACAGTGCCCAGACAGGGAGCCTATCCCCAGTGGGTCCCCACATTTCTCCTTGCCCACATTCACAGCTACGGTGACAACTCTGAGTCGCCCCTGTCCCATTTTCCACTCACTGCTCCCCCTCATTCAAAGGCTCTGTCCTTTTAAGCTATTTTTTTCTCTCCTATTCATTTCCCGGACGCCTCCATCCTTTTCTCCTGCCTAGCCCCTCTCCTGAGCAGCTGCTATGCTAATAAGCATGAGGCAGAAAAGGGAATGAGCCTTTGCAGGGCAGGGGAGGAGAGAAAGACCCCAGAGCCCTCCAAATGCTAAATAAATCCAAGGCTGGAGCAGCATCCCCGAACAAAGAGGCCTGGCCTCCCCCCCCTCTTCCCCTCTTCCCAATTCCACCACCTTTTCACATTCAAATCCATTAAACAGTGAGCAGAAAGACCCCGAGTATTCATAGCATTGCATTAAAGAGAATGGTCTCTCTCCATCGGGGCCGGGCACAGAGAAGGGCTCTCCATCCCCTCTGGTCTGGGAATCACCCAGCTCCGGCCCCTGGGCTCAGTGGAGGGAGGACAAAAGCCTCTGGCACTGCACAGGGAGACCAGTTGCCTTTCCCCTGAGATCCAGGGTTCTTCCCCACATGGGACTCTTGGGCTTCTCCAGTGGGATGGAGCAGCCCCTGGTTCCTACAGGCTGCACTGGAGCCTAGGGATGCCACAGGATAGGGGCCCCCACATCTCCTGCCCACTGACAATGGTGGGGAATGCTACAGCAATGACAGGGCAATGGGGACACCCAGATTTGAGGGTGGTGAAGATCTCCCCTAAGCAAGGGCAGCTCTTGATCCCGGTGATGGGTGAGGAGGGAGAGTGCTCCTGCGGGGCCAGGCACAGCCAGAGACACTCTGACAGTGCCCACCAGCCCCTGAGCAATGGCCAGCCACCGCTGTCTCACCACAGCTGGTGCCTTCCCAGCACAGCAGGTGGCTTGGGCTGATAACAGACATCCCTTATACCAAAACTGATGATTTCACATCCACTGTGCTTATTTTGCCCTAAAGTCAGAGCAGCTTTCTCTTGCAAAGAGCACAGATCTCATTCCCTGAGCAGGAGGAGGCAGGGATAGAGGTGGATGTGCAGTGGGCTCCCTACCAACTGCTGAGGTTTGTGTTTGGATGCCTGAAAGGATGGGACTCTTCTCTAGAGGAAAAATAGGTGGGCATTTTCTTCTTCTGCTTTCTGGGATGGAAATGGACACTCACCTCCAGGAAGGATTTCATGCTCTTCTCAGGGATTAAGTTTCTGTTGGAATCACAGAACTTCAGGAGATGGGGCTTTTAGTACCAAATACAGAAAAGTCTTTTGAATTAATGTATTTCACATGTTAGGAAAAAATGATTATGTCAGCTGGATCATGGAGACCATGATGGTCACCTGCAGTGTTCAGGAGGCAGCACTACCTGGGACCTTCCTGCACAGCTTGGTCAGTAGGATGGGATTCAGCTCTGACCATGGGGGTCCATCTGAGGTGGCATCTGGTTTCCACTGTGGAAGAAGCGGAAGGATGGTAGCACAAAGAGATCCCCTAAGCTCATTTTACTGCTTGTGATGTCCTGGCATGTCCTTCCTGGCCTCTGCCCCAGGTTATGGAGCCATCCCAGGTGTCCTGGGCATCCTGAAGTGTCTCAGCTGGCATACACTGCTGTCTTTTGGTGCCTGAATCCTGGCCTGCACCAGTACAGTGCAGTCTGGAAGGTGATCAAGGTCACCCTGACAGGCCACCTCCATGGGCTCAGCCGTATCCCACCCTGGGCTTCTACATTCATGTTTACCTGGTCACCAGGGCTCCATCCTGACCACTGCAGGTGCTGCACAGATTTGGGGTGCATGAGGGACCAGACCAGCAAGAGATCTAGACCAGAAAGTGGGGAGAGGTGGGACAGCCCTCAGGAAACTGAAAATTATGTTAACCACTACATGGGACACAGGACACAGGAGCTCAGACCCCTGTCCCTGCAGTGCAGGACCCCAAAGCTGTGTGAGCCATGCCTGGAGTGTGTCCCTGCATGGGATCCCCGGCTCCCCAAGTTGCTCCTCTGTGTGGGGTACCTGAGGTGCCTTCAACAGGTGAGGTTTCAGGGGTGTAGGTCTTGGCTGACCCACCCCATCTCTGTTTCCCACTGCAGATCACCCAGCTCCTCAGGCCAGGAAGAATCTTGTTCACTCCGAGACCTTTCTGGGCTCCAGAAGGGATGTGTTCCTGCAAAAATCAGCTTTCTGGAGTGAATGTCAGCAGGGACCCCAAGAGGTTTTTGAGACCAACCTCCCCCTACCCCATGAAGGAAACCAGCTCTAGCCAGGAGTCAGCCTCAAATTCCAAGCTCATGGAGAAGGTCCCTCCCATGGGGAACTTGCGTGCAAACTACAGATTGACCCAGCTTGTCAGAAATAGGTTGGGGCTGTGCTACTCTAGCCTCCATGGACAGAGACTCTCTTTGGGCAAAGACATTGGGCACCCGTCCCACACTGCTTTGACCAGGGGACTCACTTCTACCTGTGCCTCACCTGAAGCAGGACATGAAGGGTTGAACTGGCATGGAGCGACATGGAAAGCTCCAGATGCTGCCAACACCATAGTCCTGCTCCTGGGTGACCCCCATGTGTCTCTCCATGGGTCAGTGACAGGTCACCATGGTCCACCATTGCCCTCGAGGACCCCTCATTCCCTGTGTGGTCCTGAGCCCACCATCTGCTCCAGCCCTTCCTGAGGACCAGCCTGCTCCAGACCTGCCCTCAGAGCAGCCCCATTTGCACCCCAACCTGCATGGCCCTGGGAGGTGCTGAGAAGGGCAGGGAACACTGTGGGGTTTTAGGGGATCTTCTAAGAAACAACACAGTTAACAAGCACTGGGGCACCACCATCTCTGCTGCCAAGGCTGTGGCTGGAAGTGCCCCAGCCCTTCTCCAGGTCTAACAGACCTCACCCTGCTGCAGGCTCCAGCCTTCCTTTGAGCTCTAAAGCCTCCAGCCCTGCAGGATGAGGCCCATAGCTCTGCTGGGGTGAGGACTGGGAATGTCCCAGAGACATGAATTGCCGCACATTGCTCTCAGACTGCTCCAAGTGCTGTCTCCTCATCCTTGTGGGACTGGCTGGGGGCATTTTGTCCTGAGCTAGACGGGCTGACCCAGGGGACCTGCAAGCACTGCAGCATTGCTGTCTTCCATCGTGGCTGCACCTCGAGGGGTGTGGTGGGACCATCCTGGGCAGGTCTACCTGTGGCAGCAGGTGGGACAGGAGTCAGGGCGACCCTCCTAGGGGTTGGCCGGGGAGAAAGGTCCCTATTTAGCAATGCAGGAATGCAGGTCGGCTTGAATGCGGCAGAGGCGGGTCTGATCTGGTGCCCCACTAAGCCTCCATTCTTTCCCAGCCGGTGCATCTTGTATTCAGGCTGCCTGCTCCTAAGCAGAGCGTCTTTAATCCTTCCCTTGTCTCCCCCATTCCCTTTCAGGCCTTTGGCCAATGGGAAGGGGATGAGCAGCTCTCTGCAGGAAGGAAATTAAAAGCGAGGAGGAGGGTAGGGAGGAGGAGAGCGCCGGGAGGGGGACTTGGAAAGTGAGACAATCCTGGAGTGGAGATGCCAGTCATAGGGGTCTCAATAGCCCCATTCACCCTGCCCAGCCACACAGAAAATCAGGGTCACCAGGATCCATGCCCTGCCTGGAGACAACTGTTGCTTNGACGGGGTAGAGCCCGACCCGCAGCGAGAAGGACACAAAAGCAGACGCACGTGAGGGTGGAGGCTGCGACCCGCCGCGGCGGAGGAGCATCTGCACGGCCAGGCAGCCGAGCGGCGGCTCGGGCACGGAGCTAGCACCGGGACGGGGACAAGGCGGCTTCGTCCCCCGGGCATGCATGGAAAGGGTTCCCGGGGTTTTGGGGTGGAGGGGCCAGGCAGGGAAGAGCTGTGCAGACAGACATGTGTGGGCAGATGTGTCCCCACATCTCCAGGCACGGAGAAGCCTGGTTGATGCTTCTGGCTGGAGACACAGAGACCAGGCAGCTCAGAGCACACAGTGGCACACCCGAGGGTGCTGACACAGATGGACATAGGGCTGTGCCATCTCCACTTTGAGATGCTGCTCCAAGTGCCACCCCAGCCAGGTGGAGGTTCCACCTCTGCATCTGCACAGCCATACCCAGGGGATGTCCCAGAGAACAGTTCTCGGGAACCAGCTACCCTAGCTGCCCTCTCACTCTAACGTCCATCCCTCTTGCTGTCCCATGTGCCCAGATGTGGCTGGGCACCAGTCTTGACACACAGGCCATCACAGGCTGTTGCCACGCATCAGCAGCCCAGCAGTGCTGCACTGACAGCTTGGCAGCTGCCCTCTAGCTCTGATGGGTGGTGAGTGCCAAGGGACACATTGGGAGAGGACATGAGTCCCTGGGCCAAAGATGGAGCCAGTCCCATCCTGCCTCCGTCAGGGACATCTCTGTGCACCCTCCCCCTGGCCTCCCATCACGAGGGTGATTTGGGTCTGTTGCAGCCTTCAGATTTGGGTTGCACTTCCCTCCCCAGTCCAGCCTTGTCTCCCTTTGCTCTGCCCTTTGCTGAACACTCAACATTCCCATGTGAGGAGCAGCAGAGATGTGCTCCCAAGCACTCCGTGACTCACGGGACATAAGACAGTGTCTTCTGAGGTTTCCCTGATAACCATGTTCTCTTGCAAGTAATAGAATTCCAGACTGGTTTTGGTTGGAAGGGACCTTAAAGCACATCCAGTGCCACCACCTGCCACCCCCTTCCACTATCGCAGGGTGCTCCAAGCCCTGTCCAACCTGGCCTCGGACACTTCCAGGAATGGGGTAGTCACAGCCCCTCTGGGCAACCTGTGCCAGGGCCTCCCCATCCTCACAGGGAGCAATTTCTTCCTAATTTCTAATATAAATCTCCCATCTTTTAGTTTAAAATAGTTGCCCCTTGTCCTATCACTATCTGCCCGTATAAAAAGTCACTCTACCTGTCTTTTAGAAGCCTCCTCTAAGTACAGCTTTCCCAGTGCCCATCGCTGCCCGGACCGCAGGAAGGGGGCTCAGGGGAACCCTCCACCCGCCCGTGACCGCGGCGGGGCCGGAGTTGGGCTGTCATTCCTTACCGCCTGCTGCCACCTAGTGATGGAGGGACCGGGACAGCGGGGACCCCCTCGTGGGGACTCTGGAGACGGACACCCGGCTTGAGGGCTGGAGCCCAGGTTTTTGCTGCGCTGGGAATGCTCCTCAAGAGGGAGTAGGCGGTGCGAGGAGGAGCGGGGCTATTTTTCGAGCACATATAAATATCATATGTTCCTTTTCCGGGTTAAGTAAAGGTGGCCCGTCCACCTTGGACAAATCCGGTAAATTGGTCCAAATCAGGTGTTAATTGATGCTTTATGAAAGATCCTGTCCCTACCTACTACCTGCTGGCTAAAAAATCCTAATTTTTGGTTTGTTGGGGTTTTTTTGTTTATTTGTTTTTGGTTTTGTTTTTTTCTGGCTTGTGGCAGCCCTACATCCCTAGCTACTGTCTAAGTTTATTGAAAAATAATAAAAGTAAAAAGATTACAGAGAAGGTTACAAACATTAGAACTAGCTACAACAGATTACATTTTCCAGCTCTACTAGCAAACATGTGAACAATGTCCACAGATTACAGGAGTGCTATGGAGGATAAAATCCAGGCATTCTTCTCTCCAAAGGCGTCTGTGCCACAGGCCCACGTCTGCCCCGTGCTCCCGACACACCAAGATGTGGTCTGTTTGTGGAGATGTCCAGGCTATCTCTGCCAGGACCAGCAGCCCCGTGCCTGGGCAGCAGCACCAACTGGTCCTTATCCAAGGGTCACTTATCCAGTCACTGCAGGGGAGTAGACGGTGAAAGTCCAGCTGACTTCTGCCAGTGTGCCGCCAGCTCTGGCCCTTCTCCGCAAATACTGGGCCATGGCCACCTGGAGAGGGGCTCCTGCCCTTTGCTCTGTTTGCAGTTTCCCTCGGGCTGTTTGGTTAATCATCCTATGAAGGCAAACACTGCTGGGAAGGGTTGAGGATGGCCCAGCATTTCCCGCTCCTCCTGGCCCAGGGACCCTCGACTGCGGGATGGGTCACACCCAGCCAGATCCTGGACATCGGCCATCAGCTTGAGACTGCCTGGAAGGGGTCCAAAAGGGGAGCAGGAAACTCAGGCTCTGTTCCCTATGGACACTGATTAGATCGTCTGGGGTAAGTGCTGGGCATCCTTCAGTGCTCTCCTCACCACAGGGTCAGACTGGTACATCAGGGCTGGGGCTCTTTGTAGGATAACAAAGTAGGAATATGAATCCCAACATAAAAGAAAGGAGAAAGATACCTCCTGGCCCCATGGTGTAGGAACAGGCAAGGGTGAGGAGCACAGCCTGGTGTGGCTGGGAGGATGCTCATCTCCACTCCTGCACCCCACACTGCTCCCTGCAAATCCCTACCACCACCAAGGGCAGTGGTGCTCCCTGGGCCGTACACCCCACCTCCCCCTGCAGCCCCCCCGCAGACTGGCTGGCCTCACTGGCCCTGGTCTGAAGGTCAGAGTGCTGCACAGTGGGGGCAGTGCAGAGTCCGGGATCCCACTGGAGAGCTGAGTCTCAGCAGCACTCCAAAGCCGCTAGCCATGATTATTTGGGGTCTCCTTTCCCTTGTCCTCTTCACTGTGGCTCGTGGAACCCCCATCGGAGACCAGGATGAAGATATCCAAGTACAGGAGAATTTTGAGGCAGAGCGGGTAATGGCAGCTTGTGGTCCCTTAATTCTGGGGGCAAAAGGGATGGGGTAAGCTTTCTTTCATTTTCTTCCAGAAAGAAGGGCAATAATGCCCATGCCAGGCTGTGCGGGACAGCATTGGCAATGTGGCACTCCCTGGCTGCCACTCAGGAGGTGCCAGGCTCTGGGGTGGCCTTATCCTGGCAAACCCCAGGCAGGGTGGCTGCAGTCTGAGCGCCAGGACAGATGAGTCCCATGGAAAGTCTGTGGTTCAGCATGCAGGATTTCTGTGGGATGCAGGCTGCCTGGGAGTTCCCCCACAACGCATCCTGTCCCCTGCCAGGCTTCATACAGCCCTGCATGTGTGCCCAGGTCTGGGTCTCACAGGTATACATGGGGGGGATGCCAGCCTGATGCCTCCAGCCCTGCCTCATAGTCAGGGAACCAAGGAAAATTCTGCTCAGTGCTGATACACTTCCCAAATCCTGCAGCAGCTCTGGCCTCTGCACCCTGCATCATCACGTCCCTGCATCAGGAATATTTCAACTCTGCATAAAACCAGATGATGTCCCACCTTGGTGAGGAGGGCTCATGGTGCAGATGTCTCTCTCTTCTCCCTGCAGATGCATGGGAAGTGGTTTGACATTGCCATCGGCACGACCTGCAAGTGGATGAAGAACTACAAGGAGAAGTTCAGCATGGGCACACTGGTGCTGGGCCCTGGCCCCAGTGCTGAGCAGATCAGCACTACCAGCACCAGGCTGCGGTATGGGGCACTGCTGGGAGCACTGCTGGAGGTGCTTGAGCCTCCTCCAAAGCCACCCCACCCCAAGGTGCTCCCTCTCGCAGGAGCTGGGACAGACACAGGGATTACTTGCTCTGCCTGGCATCCAAGCCCTGAGGAAGGGATGGATTGGGTTCAAATACCCAGTGCCTTGGGCAGCATGATTTCAGGGGTCCTGCACCATGCCCTTGGTGCCCCAGACATGATTTTCATGCCATAACCAGGGAAAATAATCTCTCCAAGTAGTTGATTGTTTTCTTCCTCTCTACAGGCAAGGTGACTGCACACTAGTCTCAGGGGAGTACCAGAAAACCAGCACACCTGGAAAATACACCTACTACAACCCCAGTGAGTTGGGGTGAGGCATGGCTGGGAGATGGGGACCAGCTCTGGGGACAGCTGGCAGAGGTGGAAGGGGTTCAGAAGAGCAGGGCTCAGAGGCCACTCCACAGTTTGGGTAATTTCCAGCCAAAGTATAGAGTAAAGCTGTGGAGAAAGGGCTGTTTGAGCACAGTCCCTGCATAGTCACAGGATGATGAGATGTTGCAGCAGGTCACTCCTGCCCACAGGGTCCCAGGCTGGGGCAGGGTCCAGCCACACTTCAGGAGCATTAATGGTATCTCAGTTGTTCACAGCTCTTGGTTTCCAATCCCCTCAGCTAAGAGACTGGTGAGCCTAAAAGGAGTCATGGTTGTATCTGAGTCTGCTTCCCAAAAATCATAGTTTTTTAATTAGATGCCTGATTTCAGCCGCCAGCTTTGGGGCTGTCCTACACTGCTCCATCTCACCATGAAGAGCAGGAATGACATCCCTGTGTCTTTGTCTCACCCAGAATGGGATGTGTCTATCCAGTCGTATGTGCTCCGTACCAACTATGAAGAATATGCTGTCATTCTGATGAAGAAGAAAAGCAGTTTTGGTCCAAGCACCACCCTGAAGCTGTATGGTATGCCTGGCCGTGGCACTTGAGGGCAAGCAGACTCTAGGGTAGACCAGCACAGCTCAGAAACACCATTTAAGGGTGTCTCAGCTCACTTGGCCCTAAGGGACCTGACCATGGGCTTTGGAAATGGTGGCTTAGACTAGCTTATCTTTGGCATGGCAGAGGTGGAGTCTCATGACTCCATGAAAGCCACATCAGACACTGAACATCCAAACCAGCATGGTGTTTGGGATGAAGGTGGTGATATCTGCTTAGAGGAAACCCAGCCCTGAAGTGGCAGGAGATGCTGTCTTCCATGATTAAGAAACATTAAACCCACTTTGTCCAAGCCCTTGGTCAAGGCTGGTCAAGAACAACAGGCTGCCCAGGGAAGCAGTGACATCACTGTGCCTGGAAGTGTTCAGAAAACATGTGGATGTGGAGCTCAGGGACATGTTTTATGGTGGACATAGCAATGCTGGGTCAATGGTTGGCCTCAGTCTTTGCTTCCCTGATTCTATGTTGGGAAGGACCAGCACAGAACCACCATGTCTGGTGTTGCATCTGCCTGCAGCCACCTGAGCTTGGTGGGTGCTTGGGGACTGCACTCCCACACCAACTCTGCTCACAGCCCATTCTCTTTCCCAGGGAGGAGTCCGGAGCTACGGGAGGACCTCATTGAGTCTTTCCATCAGCTGGCTCTGGAGATGGGCATCCCCGAAGACTCCATCTTCATCCTGGCCAATAGAGGTAACTTCCCATGGCACATGTGCCTCTCATGCTGCCAGAGCACTCCAGCTGCTCCTTCTGGGTCTGCCAAGCTGGGGAGATGGGGGATGGTCAGGAGGGAGGAAGGAGAGACAATGCTTTGGTAGCATGGGATGAAAAGGAAATAAGGGCATGTATCAGTCAGGATTCCGCGAGAGAAATCATCTTCCAGTCAGAGGGGTCTGTGCTGGGCTGTCAGGTCAATGCGCTGGGATGAGGGCATGGGACACTTGTGTCTGGTCCCCAGGCTGGGTGCTGCTATCACCTGGGAGGCTCCTTGCTCAGTCTGGGGTTCAGAAGGGNTTTTAGGATGGTGCTTCTGTGAGTGGGAGGTGGAAAGCAGAAGGAGGGGAAGAACATTGGGTGGAACTGGGAGGGTGTCCCCTTGCCCAGGGTCCTGCATGTGCACAGTGCTGGACTCACTGAAGTTTGTCAGGACACCTCTCCTCTCACACTGCTCATCTTCTCTCCTGCTTCTGGGCCAGGTGAATGTGTTCCTCAGGGGACTGAAAATGCTCCCCAGGTGAGTGGTCCAGCTGGGACATTCTGAAGTGGATCAAGGCCAGAGACATCCCTCGCAAGCCAAACTCACTGGAGATTGGGTGTCCAGTGAGAAGGCTCCACAGGCAGGACATGTTGTTTGGGCAGTGGCTCCACTGAGCATCCTGGGAGTTGTTCTTCCACCTCTGCTGATGGGCTTTGCCTGCAAGGATGGGGGCAAGGCAGGTGCAGGCTGCAGGGGGAGGGTCCTGGTGACCAGGTGGGCACACACACTTATTTCCAAGTGGAAGACTGATTTTTTTCACAGTGTGAAGGTTGCTGGTGTTTCCTTGCTCCTTGCCTGTCTGTGTGTGTCCCAGCCAGGCTGTAGGCCCCTTCTCCAAGGATGGGGAAGCTTAGCACCCACTGGTCCTTCAACTTCAATCACCTCCCAGTCTCTCAGGGTTGAGTGTTGAAATATTTGCCAGGGGGAATGGGACTTTCATAGAACAACCCAGTTGACTCAAGAGCAGGTAACACACCATTGAGGCACATCCCCAGCACAGGGCATGACTTGAGTACTTTGGGTATCTTAATCCACAACCTGGGATTGTGGACCCCACCCTGGAAGAGCACAGGGCTGGGAAGATCATGAGGTGTGGGGGAATCACAGCCTGCAGACCCAAGATCAGTGACTGGAGACGTGCTGGGAGCACAGAGAGGGTTGGAGCCTGAGGTGCCCCTGACACAACCCACCCTGAGGGCAAGGGGGTGGGCAGCAGGTCCCACAGGCAGGGACTGATGGCAGCTCTGTGCTTCCTTACTCATGCAGAGGGCACGGAGAGCAGTCCTGCCCCTGGAGGAGGGCTCAGCCGCAGGACCCGTGCCCACTTACATTGGCAATAAGGAAGGTAGGTCCCAGGGCAGGTGGCTGCATCGGGACCCCCGTGGCCTGCACTCCCATTTGCCTGTGACCCATGGTGTGCTGGTCCACAGGCTCGTGCCGGCTGACCCAGGACCCCGGGCCCTGCAGCGGGATGCTCTCCCGCTTCTTCTACAACTCCTCCTCCATGGCCTGTGAAAATTTCCACTACGGAGGCTGCCTGGGCAATGGAAACAACTTCTACTCAGAAAAGGAGTGCCTGCAGGCATGCCGGACCGAGGGTGAGAATCCCAGCTGGGCCAGGGCACTGGAGGTGCCTTTGCTGAGGCATCACAAAGGGTCTGAGCATTGCCTTGAATGCCACATGTCTGGAATCCATGTGGGAGGTGTGGGGGTCCCTGGACCCCCCCTCACACAGCTCCTGTCCCTGCAGCTGCCTGCAGGCTGCCCATTGTCCCAGGTCCCTGCCAGGCATTGGTGACACGCTGGGCCTTCGATGCAGTCCAGGGCAAGTGCATCACCTTCAGCTATGGGGGCTGCAAGGGCAACGGGAACCAGTTCTACTCAGAGAAGGAATGCAAGGAGTACTGCGGGGCTCCTCAGCTGGCAGGTACTCCCCTTGGCCCCCCACGCCAGGGCAGCAGCTTGCACCATCTCCTGTCCTGCACTGGGTCTGCCTGGGGTGGGGACAGGGCTGTCCTGGTTCTGGATGGGTCTGTCCTGACTCTGGATGGGTCTAGGATGGGTCCATCATGGGATGGGTTTGTCATGGGTTAAGGGTGAGTTTGGCTCTGGAATGGGTCTGGTTTTGTGCTCAGCCTGGGATGGGTCATTCTGGATCAGGATGGACCCAGGATGGGTGTGTCCTTGGGCTGGGATGGGTTTGTCATGGGTCCATGATGGGTGTGGGATGGTTTTGTGCTATGCCTAGGAGGGATCTGTCCTGGGTAGGGAATATGGCTGTTAACTCATAGACAGTATGGCACAGAGGGGCTGGGCAGGCTGCAGACATGCTGAGGCCATGACTGAACTTCAGTGTGGCCTTGATGAGAGGGGGAACGTCCCCAGGCATGTTGGGGTGCAGTGGGGGAGCAGTGGAGGTGACAGTCCGTGAAAGATTTGGTGGTGCTGAAAGATTTGGTGGTGCGGGAACCCTGACACCAACTAAGGACCAACTCAGGATCCCTGTCAGGGGTGTGATACCTGCCAGGCCCCCCAGCTCCAGCCAGTGCAGGGGTTTCCATACTGAACCTCCTCGGGAAGACACAACAGGCACCACTCAGCCCTCAGGGGAAGTGATGACCAGGTTGTCAGGAGTGTGGCAGAGAAAATCATCCTGTAGATGGGGGGTGACTGAGGCATCTTCCACCTTATCCAGCCCTGGGTGTGCCTGCTTCCAGGAGGGCAGGAGCTGGGGACTTGGCCTGACCCCACAGATGGGAGATGGAGCCTGTCTTAGGGCAGAACCCATCCTTGATAATCCTTACCAGCATATAAAGTACATTAATGCCACCATGGCATATGGTGGGACACAAAGTGTGGGACAGCATGGGTGTGCACAGATGGTCTAGGCTGCTGCCCTCATCCATCACTGCTGGCAGGGACAAAGTGGGAAGCAGCATCCATCATCTGTGACTGCAGGGTGATGAGGGATCTGGGGTCTGTCCATCACCTGCTGTGTCTCTCCACTTGCAGAGGACGAAGAGTTCCTGCATCTCTCAAACTGATGAAGGCAGAGGATGAGGGGCTGGCACCCAGCTCCAGGGTCCTGCAGGACGGTGCTGGCAGCTGTGGCAACACAGACGATACCTCCAGCAGTAAAAGTCTCTCATGTGACCGAAGAGCCCAGTGTCAATCCTCAAGCTGGTGGGGAGCAGGGTGGGGGGCGCAGGAGGGGCAGGGTATGCTGTGGGATCCTCTCTGGCATCCCTGGTGGGTGTCCCCACCTCTGTGGGTTTACTGGGTTCTCCCCACTGAGTCTCTGCCCCTTCCTCAGGCCGCTGCCCTCTGCCCACACAGGGTCGGGGTGGCCGGGGGGGCACCGAGAGGCTCAGGGGTCCCGCTGGATGGGGTCCAGCCCCCATTTCTCAGGAGATGGGGTTGGGCTGCCGGGAAGGGGACAGCAAGGGAGGGCACAAGTGTCTGCTTCTCCCTAAAGGTGAATGATTGCAGCCGGCTCGGGGTCACGGTGGGACCGGGGAGACCCGTG